>VZSC01005643.1:0-123796 GCA_013398225.1 Steatornis caripensis
AAAGACAGTTTAATAGGTAAAGCAAAAGCCATGTGCGCAAGCAAAGGAAAACAAGGGATTCTTTCACCACTTCCCATGGGCAGGCAGGTGTTCAGCCATCTCCAGGAGAGCAGGGCTCCATCATGCATAANGGAAATCATTAGCAAAACTCAATATTTTGGGCAAAACCTAACACAACTAGGTATGTTCTGCCAGTAAAGTGTAATTAATTTCTATTTACAATTGTATTACACATCATTTTGTTGTGGTTTAAGCCCAGTCGGCAACTAAGCACCACCTAGCTGCTTGCTCACTCCCCCTCAGTGGGATGAGAGAGAGAATTGAAAGAGTAAAAGTGAGAAAACTCATGGTTGAGATAAAGACAGTTTAATAGGTAAAGCAAAAGCCATGTGCGCAAGCAAAGGAAAACAAGGGATTCTTTCACCACTTCCCATGGGCAGGCAGGTGTTCAGCCATCTCCAGGAGAGCAGGGCTCCATCATGCATAATGGTTATGTGGGAAGACAAATGCCATCACTCCAAATGTTCCCTCTTCCTTCTTCTTCCCCCCAACAGCTGTATATGCTGAGCATGGCATCACACGGTATGGGATATCCCTGTGGTCAGTTGGGGTCAGCTGTCCCAGCCGTGTCCCCTCCCAACTCCTTGTGCACCCTCAGCCCACTTGCTGGTGGGGCGGTGTGAGGGACAGAAAAGGCCTTGGCTCTGTTTGAGCACTGCTCAAAGATAATGAAAACATCCCTGCATTATCAATGCTATTTTCAGCACAAATCCAGAACAGACCCCCATACTAATTACTGTGAAGAAAATTAACTCTATCCCAGCCAAAACCAGCATACATTTGAAGAGTTTAAAGAAGTAACGATTGGTATTTCCCCATATGGGACTAAATAACAAAGAAAAAGTTTGAAAGTACAATTTTGGGTAGCAAATGGGTAGCATAGCAAATGAAATGAGTATCTGTGGTTAGGTGTGATGTCATTCATCATGCTTGCAAAGTTTTATGAATGATTTTTTTTTCCTTAATCATAACCTTAGGGGCAGGAGAGATTGAGAACAGGACATGTATTAAAGTTGGAATGTAAACTTTAACTTTGAATTTCCTGGATTTTTATCAGTGTGCATGAAAAAATGTGATGTTATTTAAACATAGCTTCTTTCATCTTGATTTTGCTATATAAATATTGTTTGTGTAAAAAGGAATGCTATAAAAATGTGTATTATTTACTCAGGAGTCTAGATTTTTTTCTAAATCTTTATAACAATTCATTGATTTTATTATTGCATAATTACGTACTAGAGACATTAATTAATGCTTTTTTCTCTTCCACTTCTCACAATTTGTAAAATGCAGGGAAATGTCTGGCTGAAAGAAATAGTTACTTAAAGATTTTGCTTATATTTCAACAGAACAAATGGATGCATGATGGGAGACCAAGATTTGTTACTGGAATTCTGTACTTAGGCTTCATTTTTATTTGGTGAGATCATCTTGGGTCAAATGAGCCATTTTGTCTTTTGACCTACTCAGATTTGGATCTTCTGATACTGACAGTACACATGCCAGGTAGAATCTTCTACCTTTTGTTTTCTTTTAATTTTTCAGAATCTGTACATTATCTGCTTCGTTTTATAGAATCTGGAATTGCCAGCTGATTTGTTGTAGTTCACAGGTGCATCTTATGCAACTAGCAAGGAGGTCTACACTGAAACTCATCTCCAAAGTATGGGTCGCCTTTTCCAAGCTTCTCAACCAGCCACTACTTTGCTAGCTTCTGGCTTTGGTATTCTCCTAAGGATATGGAATTTCTTTCCTTGCTAGTCCTGAGTAGCCTCTTAACAGTTTGTGACTTTGTGCATAAAGAGACTACTTTGACAGTAATCTCCAATCACAGTATAACACAGCATAATTCCCATTGAATTTCCATTTCATTCCTATTCAACACATTAGAAGTTACTAATATAATGAATAGTGTTTTCTTTCCTTCTTGTTGCTAAGTGTTTCACCTTCATTTTTTTTCCTGTGCTATATAAGCCATGATTTAAAGATAGGATTAATAACATTTCTCATGCTGTATCAGCTGCCATATCAATGTGCTTCATAGATATGGACTGAATAAGTGTTGTTTCTGTTTGCAGATGGGAAGAAGAAATGGAACAATATGGCAAATAGAATAATTATGGCAAATAGAACAATATGGCAAATTGGAATTGAGGTTCCTATTTGAGTTATATTGAATTTAATTTTAGGGAACAGTTGTATTATAAAGCCTTTTTACCTTAAGAAGATCCCATTAATCTACTCAACCGCAAGCGCTAGGTCCTAGTGGTACAGTGGCCTCTTGGTGGTATCCATTTTTATATGAATGGTATGTAATGTATGTTAATCCAGTGATTTATTAGCCTATATCTGGAACCTGTTTTTATTAACAACATGGACACAGCTTTGATGGCTTACTGACTTAAAGGGTTTGCTTTTGGAAATGCAATTAAAAAAAACATGCCAGTTTTTATCGTTATTTGCTAGATTTTTCAAAGTGCAAACTGAAAGCTTCCATCCTTTATTCCATCACATTATCCTTATAAGTGTCTGTGGCAGGATTGAAATCTTTAGATCCATCATTTTACTTGCTGCCTTTAAACCTCTGAAGCCAAATGTTATGCCTCTCATCTCCTATCAGGACCTGAGGGAAGATGGCATACTTTGCCAGATTTCACAGGTGTTTGGTGGCAGCAGAAAAGTATTGAGGAGAGGATGATTTGTTCCTGTCTGTAAAGGGAACGCGACTTACTGGCACTTCTCATTTCTGAGAAATTAGATCTAACCTGATTTAATGTCTCCAGTCTACCCTTATCAAAGTCCTGTCTTTTTGTGTTCTGATTCACAGCCACATCCCATCTCTTCTCTCTTAAACTGTCCTTTCTCCTGTCCCCCCTTGTTGGGCTTGTTACTTTACTTTCCATGTAGACCACAGTTTAATCTTACCTCCCCAGTCTTCAGTCTTCTACTCACCTCCTTAGCTTCAGCCGTGTTTTCCCCAAAGCCCCACTTCTCACAGTTTGCTTATTTTTGGTCTTTCTGTCTTTAACAATATAGCCCATTTTAGTTTCCGTTTTGTAACAGCCACACTAAAGTGGTCTCCCCTCCTCACTGTAGGCAGGTCATCGCATCACTTGTTATCCTTCCTCCTATTTTCTATGTGTTTTAGGTTATGACAAAACCGAAATCTTGCTATACTGCATAGTTTGGTGCTTCTTAGTAGTTATAATGTAGGAATTATCATGAATGAATAGAAGGATTTTAGAACTAAATAAGGAGCAGTTGGGTATTTTCATATCTGTGAAAGGGCTGGCTGGGCCCTGGCTATCAAGGAAGAAGACCAGACATTACTTTTGTGAAGTGTTTCTCCCATTCCCTCCCCAACATGAAGAAGAAGAGACTTTTCTCTGTTATCCCCTCTGATTATCACAAAAGTGTTTCTTCCCATTGCAGATTAGAAGATCTTCCAGGCAGGGACAGAATCTTCCTTTATATTTCTGCTGTGACTGGTAAGATGCGAAGAACAGATATTATTGGGCTCTTTGAGCATTACCAGAAGATGAGGCAAAGATTAGCTTTTACGCAGTTCATGACAGAAAGGTATATTTTAAAGGAAGAAAGAGTTAAACAGAGTCATAGCCTAGCTGGAGAAGGTGAAGCAGGAGATACGAGTATGCACTGCCTTGATGGCAGTGGTGTGGAGGGAAGGTGAACCTTTTCCTACTCCATCAGCAGGACTGGAGAGAGAGCTAGAGATAGTTTTGGGAAGGTTACCACACACAGATGAAGACCAGTGCTCTTGGAACTGAAAATTGGTTCAATTTTTCCAATTCCAAATTTTGTCCAGTGAAGGGAAAATATGACATAGGCAGGCTGAACCTAAAAGTTGTAGCAACTATTGTAGTGCTACTCATGGACACAGTGGTTTGAGGGCACGATAGTAAATAAAACCATACATAAGTAGTAAATTTTAAAAGTAAATAATAAATTAAAAATACACCCAAGTGAATGTTCAAGGCTAGAGAGTGAGAAATGAGGACTCATACTCCATTTATTATGTAAACTCACTGATCTCAACACAGTTTCTTCATGTCCTCTCCCTGATGTCATCTTTGCTTCAGATTTGCCCAACTTCAGAGAATTCCCGAATAGCACAGTCTCACCTCCCTTTAGGGATTTTCCCCAGGCTAGCCATGAGGAACAACAACGTCAATTCATTTGCACAAAGGATCTGGTGACTCACAGACAACTTCATTGTTGCATTTAAAATAGCCCCAGACCACAAGTGCAATTATGTAATCACTTAAAAAAGGACCTGAAATTATTTACTGCTACCCACATAGATACAGGGTCCTGGCTATGGCATGTTTTGCTAACCCGAGAGTAAAAGAGTTCTAGAGAGTAATATTATGCTGTTACTCTGTCTTTTCATATTGGCTTCCATTCAAACATCATATAGAATGGTCTAAACTGCAAGTATAAGCATGTACATAATACACCTGCAAAATGTGTAAGTATACCACCTCATGAAGGGGTAAACTGAAAAGAAGTAGGTTCAATTGTTTGCATCGGCTTACCAAAATACACTGGTTGAAAAGCTAAAACCAAAACAACTATCTCTGATCTGCTAGCTTAATTCTTTAATTGCTAGGTAATCCTGGCTCACAAACTCAGGGAAAGTCAAATCACTCACTTTTGTTTTCAAAGCTAAACCTCTCTGGGATTATCTCATTTGTGAGACCAGATCCAGAGAAAATAAGTTAGGAATGGAACAATCCCTTTTAACTTTAGCTCTAGAAAAATTGAATAATTGGCCAAATCTATTTTCTCTTCTACTTTTCAGAAATAAAAAAGGATACATAAAAATCTCATTTTTCTTAGCTCAGGTAGAAAATCAGCATTGTGAATTAAAACCTTGATATGCGCTAGTACACAGTATTTATTCAGAAGGAGCGTCCTAGGATGTTAAAGATTAGCCATGGTGGTTTTGGTTTAGTTCTTACTGCTATGAGAGATATTTTCCAGGATTTCTTGACTCATTCCTCTAAGCCTGTGTTGAAAGGGAGTTTCTTAATGCATTCTGAAGCAATCACATAATTTGTGATTTTTTTTCACTTACTGTTTAGTACTAGAGTTAATTTCTTCAGAATACTTTAAACCACATTTGTTTTAATTGCATTTTTTATTTTTGAAAGTATTAACATTATTAGATTTGTTATTCAAAAACAAACATAGCAAGGATGTTTTAAAGAAGTTAGGAGAACAGGGAGCTCTAGTTAATAGCCTTTTAATATTGAAACCCATTATCTTATCAATAATTAAACTAAAATTAATCATTGGATAAAAAAACCTGTAGATCTAGTTAGTTGCATAAAGTTACTAAGAGGCATATTTAACCCATTGCTTTTTCCAGTGACAATGAATTCAGGAAAATTTCCCACTGGCCATATGTTAGGCATATTAGACCTTTTACAAACCAGTACTGTTCAGCAGGATGAAAAGGAAAAAAAATTTGCAATATCATTCTGCAGGTAAAACTGTAGGTGTTATGTTTTCAGTCAATGATAGAACTTTTGCTATATGGCCATACAGCAAAATCCAGGAAAAATAAAAGAACATAAGAGGGCAAAAAGTCAAAGTTTAAAAATAAGCATTCTTTTTTTCCACTAGAGAAAATTTCTCTAACACTGACTCCGAAAAGAAGACAAGAAAATCCAATGGGTCCCTTCCAGAACTTGGACATTTCAGATTTTATTTGCCACTGTTTCCCATTTTACTTGTCACGTTTCCTAAGCAGACTGCTTACAGGAAAGAACCATGAAGCTTCAGGAACCTTTTTTGTTCATCAGCCTATGGAAATCCTTCCTCATTTCAGCCTCACGAGTCAGAAAGTGATGACTGGAACATCAAGGACCAATGTAGCCTTATGCATCTACTTGTCCAGTCTAAGACCTTTCAATAGCTCTCCTTTTGGCTAAATAGGAAACTTCCTGATGAGTTAAAGCAAAAGGGAACATGCAAGAAGTGGAAAGAAAATAGTTGAAAAAGCACGATTATAGTACTTTTCTTTGGTATTTAGGGACAAGAATTTGAAGACCAATATCTAGTCAGAACTAAAAGTAGTCAGGGACATAAAAGGTGATGAGAGAAAACTCTGCAGATATCTTAGTTGCCAAGTAAAGTTAAGAAAAAATGTGAGTTTGATGAGCTAGACAACCTAGTGATGATACAGAAAATGTTGAAGTAGACTTAATCTTTTTTGTCTCAGTTTTCACAGGTAAAACCTGATCTCACACTTCTGTGTGGACTAGTGCGGTTTGGTAAAAAGGGAAAGTCAATAATGCAGTAGAAACAGGGTAAGCATTACCGAGAGAAGTTTAAAAACGATGGAGCTGGGGGAATTCACCCAAACCCACTGAAAGAGTTGGCTGCAGTGACTGCAAGGTTGTTATATTTGAGCAAAACTATGCTTATCAGAGAACATCCCTTACAATCAAAAAAGACTAATACTATACCCATCTTTAAGAAAAGTGATAGGAGGACTTGGGAAATTACAGGCTATATTAATCCCTGTAAATCTCACAAAGCATGTTACCTTGGAATCCATCTCCGAACACATGAAAGCAATCAGGAATAACCAGCACAGACTTCGCAATGACACATCACGCTTGACCAGCTTGATTACCTGCTATCATGGGATGGCATGTTGAGTGGGTGGGAGGAAAGCAGTGGATACCTGGGCTTCAGGATGGCTTCTGGCACTGTCCTCAAAAGGAGCCTGTGTGGAAGCTGAGGAGGTATGGACTGGAAGAATAGTTTCTTAGATGCATTGAAAATTGGCTTTGCCACGACAGTAAAAGTGTAGTAAAATCAAAGCTTTGTGTTCCTGTTGGTAATGAACAAAGTACCCTACGGTTTGATACTGGAACTCATTGTTCAGTACTTCCAGCAACAGCTCAGATGGTAACACAGACCATGTCTTCAGGTAGATTAGTGGATAATACGATAATACAAATTAGGAGGAATGATTGACATGAAGAATAGGAATATTTTAATTCAGAGGGCTCTTGAGAACTGGACTGACATAAAGCTCATGAGGATCCTGAACCTGTGGCACTACAACCTCTTATATCAATCACTGCAGGCTGGGAAATGAGCAAAGTCCCCTGAAAAGGACAGGGTTGTAGTGGATTACAGGTAGAATATAAACCAGTAGTACAAATTGCAAATAAGGTAAATCGTGTATTGGACTATGTTAGGGGGAGCATGGAAGCAGACCAAATGAAGTTATCATTGTCCTCTTCTTGACACTAATTCAGCTGTATAAGAAAAACAAAGCCTAGTCTGGAGCTCCCTAGTACCTAAGGGATGATGTGAAATGAGAGGTTGCAGAGGTGCATTTTGAAGGTGATCATGAAGAAAGATTGAAGGAACTGGAGTTGTTTAGTCTGACAAAGAGGAGGTTAACGAATGATCTATTAGCAACCTAGCAACCTGTTACTACTGGAAGGGGAGATGCAAAAGTAATAAAAACATCTTAACTGTGGCAGACAATTAGTGCAACACTGGAACAGGCTGCCGAGAGAGCATGATGAATCTTAATCCTTGAAATTTTTCTAGAGAGAATGGTACTAAAATATGTCTGACCTGACCTAGTGCTAGAGAAAGTAAACTTTGTGTGAGACAGACCCCCAAATGTCCCCTACAAACAGCATTTATATGATCCTGTGATTCTTGGAATCCAGAGTTCTGAACCCCAACATCTTTTTCCTTTGAAGGGGCACACTTCTTTCCAACAGGAGGGGATGACATGTCCCCTAGTCCTCATGTTCTGAAAAAGTTTCCACAGAGACTTTATTTAGGATAGATGGCCAATAAAAGTTCATTATTGTATCTGTGATTATGCTGAGACAATATACGTGAAATACAGCAGAATATTTTGCTGCAATAGGTCTGTGCTTTTGAATCAATGATTAGGTCCCAAAAAGGCAAAACACTTATTTGTGTTCATAGATACTCATACAGAAGTAGCGTCATTCACTTCAAGCATGATGAGAATTTGAAGTTATCAAGTGCTTAAGCAATTTGCTGGCTTGTAGCTTCAGTTCTTCTTTAAAATGAAGTAATGAATGTAAAAGGCAGGGGGCTGTGTAGAATGCTCCCTACTCACAAGCAAGGAACTAAACAAAAAGTAATCAACCAGTTAAATCATTAACTATCTAGAAAACTAACCTGGAAGATAGTACCTCTTTTAATGGCTTATTTACAAAACTATTCAACCAACCAGAACATAAATTCAGTGTTCAGATTCTCACCTTGCAATTTGTTCCTATTCAATCACTTGTAGAGAATAGAGAACAAACATCTGCAATGCTACATTAGAAGGAAACATCAGCGTAGAATTGTCTTAATGATTACATCATATGTTACCTAAACTTAGAGTGGAAACTCACTCATTCGTACTGCACAGGTGAAGACATTGCATGTCATATATTTTCCTCTCTGGTTCTATTGTACAGAATTCCAGACAGAACTGCAGTTTTAACAATATACAGAGTACTACACATGCATGCAGTTTGGATTTCACAGGACTGTAAATAATTCTAAATGTTTGCATTGGTTGTTGGTTTTAATCTTCTAGATGCATGAACTCTTGAATTTTTATCAGGTTTTCACAAAACTTTGATACATGATTACGCATCTTAAAACATTGCGTGCCTTTAATGGAAATCCAAGAAGAATTTATATCCCTGAGGCTTTGCTCCAAGATATCTTTTGACATCAAAAAGGTAAAATTATAAATATATTCTATTTCTTTCAGATGTCTATTTAATTTTTTTCTTCCAAACAGTGTAATTTAATTTTAAAGTTGACTTTGAAAATAAACAATAAATGAATGTGTTTTCAGAGATAATGCATTCTCTTTGCTCAAAATAAAAGCAGACATCTGGTTTCTAAATTATTTTCTTTTAATTATCTACCTAATCACTAGTTTTGTGGAATTTCAAAATGGTATTTATTTACCAGACAGAAAAATATGTTGCTAACAGAAATCTCTCTTTCTGTGCATGTATATGCATACCACTCATTCTCTTTTATGTTTCATATGTATCATTTGCATCCGTTTACACACAATGCTATACATTCAAAGTGTTGTAAACACAACAAACATTCTTATTATATAGCGCTTGCTATTTTATTTAACAGCAAAACCAGTTTATTCCATCAATGGGCCTGTGTTCAAGTGAATACTACTACCATTATGTTCATAGATGTGAATATATGTATACAATATTCAGTTGATCTCTACTGTTTCTGATCCTTGCTATCATTCACAGTTTATTGATATAAAACAAGTTCTATCTATCCTTCCACCCAGATGGTTGATGTTACATGTGATTGCATGAAAGCTCCGATATGAAATGCCTATGGCTTACTGGATTACCCTCTCCGCACATGTTTCAAATTAATAATAATAAAGAAAGAAAAAAAGAACCAGTGCAATCTTGCTACAAAAGAACAAGAGTTTATTGTATAACAGGATTGCAGATGTGGAAAGGTGCTCATAATAAGGCTGCACTATTTTTGTTTCATTGTGCATCTGGAATGCCAGAGGATCTTTAAGGCACTAGAAGCTCATACTAGACAGTCTTGGCTTTTTGATTAACTTAATATTCAGAGAAACGATTCATTTTTGTAAACTGTGTGCCATTCATCATCATATTGTCATTTATGTAATCACAAAATGATTTACAAAGTGAAGATTTTTTTCTGATTTCTGAAACAATTTTAAGACATCAAAGACTTTCAGATATAAACATCAAAGAGCAGCCCAAATCGGAGATTTCTGGCTAAGACAGTTTAGTTCATTTAATATCCTCTGGTTTTCTAAGGATTAAATTACAGCATATAAAATTCTTGGAATCTGTCTAAGGAAGTTGTACTGTATATTTATTATTTATTACAGGGGTTTTTTTTGTGGTGCAAAAGACTTTGCAGTATAGAAGATGCCATCTTTTCACTTTATCAAACCAACAGCAAATTCTTGTGAAATATTAGATGTACAATGATCTAATCCTACTGGGAATGGAGAGATGTGTTAACTGAGGAAATATTTGCACATGAGCTCAGGACAAAATGCAGTTCTTGTAATCAGCTTGTTACAGAGGGATTCTTATATGAATTTAATAAGAATATTCTGACAAGTCAAGAATGAAATGACAGGAGGAATAATTTCAGTTGCTATAGTTTATGGAAAACAGTAGGCCAAGTTTCTAGTATTGGCTAAGGCTGTAATTCAGAAATGCTTTCCAGTATTTCCATGATTTAGACCAAGGTGATGCCACAGAAGCTGGTCATATGGATGCCGGGCATTGCATGCCAGTGGCACACATGCCAAGTCCTAAGTAAAGAAAGCACAAACAATGCAAACTGATCTAGTAAAGAAAGGAATCATGCACGAGATTTTTCTGCGCAAAAGTAAAAATACAAGCAAATATAACTTCATCCGCTGTCCACCTAAGAAAGGCAGAATATTAGGGTTTGCCTTCAAGTAAGCAAGGTAAGTAGAAATGTGTGTCTGGCTTACCAGATATCAAGGAGGATCCTACCAGGGAGAACAGTTACATGAAGTACAAGCTCTATACAGAGCCTCTTCCCATAGACTAAATAACTAAACTTCTAAATGCTTGTCCTTGAAAGACATGCTACCACCCTTTCAAACACAGCCTAGAGGAACCGAGTTTCTGTGAATTGGATCTCATACTACCATACAACAAGGTTTTGCTCAGATGGATTTCTATTCTAACATTCACAACAGGCTGGGTTAGGTCCAAGGCAGCTCAGAAATGCAAGCAACAAAACACATGGTTTCTCAGTCAAAAAACGTAGTTCATTTATATTTACATTCCTTCTCTCTCTGTTAGGAAGATAATGAGATTATATGTAGAACAGTCACATCAGACCTTGAATGAGAATTATTGTTCAAGATAAATCTCCAGGCAAAAATATATTCTATAAACAGGAACAAACACTTGAATTTTGACCAAGATTTTTATCTTTTTGATATTTCAATGTAAATTCTAAATTGCATAGCTGTGTATAACCACTGGAGCTCAATTATAGCATTCTCTTTGCTCATATCCACTGAACTTTAATTTGTGTAAGTACTTGCAAAAAATTTCCACTCGTCTTGTGTGAGGATATGAGAAGCAGGCAAGGGGAAACATTTACCATGTTGATATAGTCCTGCTACCAGCATGAAGGACACCCTGCACATCAGTTCTTATTTCTATCCAACATTTGATAGTCACATACACCACTGACAAAGCTTTATGCCTCGGAGAAGAGAGAAGACAAACTGGTATGCAAGAGAGAGACAGCTACACCCTCTGTACAGCTAATCCAATGGAGACAAATGTAGTTCACATTTTTAGACTGGGAATTGCTCTGGCTCTGGTCTCTTAATGTATTTGCAAGGTGCCCATCATGATGCACTATGCAGAGTAGGTAACTTATAGTCACGTATAAAACCAAGTTTGGCTTGCATTTGGTGTAGTTTAGCTTGTGTTTGAGTTAGAAGAGGCTCTTGAGAAAGAAGGGGAGGGGACGAACGGGACAAAGGCTCCTCTCAGCCTCCATCAGGATTGGATTAAACCCAGGAAAGACAACCAAGGCTCTAGAAACTTTCAGGGCTGAATACAAGGAGTAGCCAAAGAGGAAGCCTAGGAACAAAAGCTTAATTTTAGCAGGCTTTTGAAGACGAATTTTAACTTAAGTAGGGTCTTGGATTTTCCTTTCATTGATACCACATAACTGTCAGAAAGAAGCTAGAAACTTTTGTATCTAATTTAGTTAAGAAAATTGTAGAGGTAGGATTACAATGTCCTAGCATTTGAATAAATTCTTGTCCCAGTGTTAATACAGGGAGCTTTACTGGGGGATTTATTCTGTTCCAGTATGCATCTCTGTTTGCATTTATTTGGATGAATCGTGTATCTGCTGGAAGGGTTGTGGCTCTGTGAAGATTCTTTGAAAAAGAGGTTATAATTTTGGTGGACTGGAATTTTGTAAAAAGTTTGGCTGGATTCAGAAAGGGCATACAAACTTATAAATAACCAACATTTTGATCACATTGCTATTTGTCGTTCCTCAGAATATTATCCAAGGAGAACAAGAAGCTTTAACAGGCTTTATGTTTCCTGAGACAAGGGCCATTTTTTTTTCATGTTTTGTTCAGTTCCTCTATGCAGTCAGGCTCAAGTTCTGCCTTCAGGCGTTGTTAAAATAAAAATATTACATTAAAAATCATGTCATATTTGCCCCACTGCAGTGAATAAGAGAAGTATTATTTTAGGATTAACAGCCAAATGTTTCCACCACCCAGTAGCATCACCAGAAGAGCCAACGCTTAGCACCTGCAGCGCTCTCTCTCTCTCACCCACTCACTCTCACAGACACACTCACTCTCTGTACCCTTATCTCTCCTTCCTTGAGGTTTCCTACAGCTGACACCTGCACCTGTATATACCCTATATGCCCTAGGTAGCAGCAGCCTACCTCATTCAGGCATACTTGGCATCTTCATCCTTTCCTTTAGCCTGGTTTCTGTACATCATTGTATTTGCACGCTAGTCCTTGCCCCAGGTGTGATTTTCCTTACAATGTAAGTTATTTCATTCACTCCTCAAGGGCATGTGGACACCGATTTCTGTATGCTGTTGTCCAAGTGACCATTTATGAACACTTGCCAATGTATTCTTAAGATTTCTTTTTATTTTAGTTTCTAATTTATTGTCAAAAACAGATGCAATGAAATTCCTTATCAGTCTGATCAGCAGGCAGTGAAGAGCAGCTGGCTTTGCCTAACACTGTTGATGTAACTAATAAAATGTATTTGGAGAATGCAGAATTTTAAAACTTCAATTTGATATTATTTTCCTTAAAAGTGGGTAAAGTATGTTCATGTTTATAGTATTTGTAATTTTAAATATTAGCAGCTTCAGTTCTTTTTTGTCAACTCTAAGAATTCAGAAACACCAGATGTTCTCATCTGTGTTGTATCTCTTCCTATTAATTACACAGCTGGTGAATCTTCCAAGAGTATGATATCACAGTATTACTGTTTCACTGAGTAAGCAGAACAGCAATGACTTCCTTAGTGCTAAAGATGAATCCAATCAGCCATTTTTATTTAAAGATATTTGGATTCAATAAGAATTTGAGGTTGAGAAAAACTTGGTCATATGATTTATCTCTGGGTTCTTTTTTTTTTCAATCTCAAATTAAATATTTTCATTTGTCCGGTCAGTCAGAAAATGTTGCAAAATATTGGTTTGAAGTTAAATCCCCCATACCAATTTTTTTGTGGTGTCCCTAGACAGCAATTTAAAGAAGAAAAACTGTTATTCATAAAAGACTACACACAAAATTGTATCATCTCAAAAAAGCAGTTTATAATAGTTGTCTAATAACAGCAATATACATAATCCATGGATGATACTCTCAGGAGATTTATTCCAAAAGGCTATGAAAAAAGTTTTGACATGTGATTTGCGGGTATGGTTGTCTGGACAGCTTGTGATAACTTTGTAGATGTGCAACACGACATCCCTCTAATAGAAAGGCAGGTCTGAAACCCTGTGGGCTGAAGAGGTAAGGCTGTTCTTTATTAAAGTTTCCCCATGTTCCTTTTTCCTATGCTGTTATTTAGTTCAGTTTTAAAAATGGGGACTTAGGCCTTTTATTGAGAAGACCACGTGGGCGGTTGAACTGTGTGAGATTTATTTAATCAGGACTTAACTCATCTGTAAGATGATCCTTTACAATATAAAGTGATTTCCACCTGGTTGTTTAACTGACCTTATTGAATAAATGACTTATATAGATGTTCAAAAGCATCGTTACCTGTATGAACAGTATCAATGGGCTGGTGAGTTATTGAGCGGTAGTGAGGTCCTGCATGGTATGTGTGTTTCCTGTTCCTTGTGACTTTAGTCAGCATTAACTGTCACTTGAGAGATGAATAGCAACTCGTGGACCTAAACCTACAAGTGCTGGAAAAACTCTTCAGCTCATAAAAATTTGCATGTACCAACATCTGTCACTTGAATGGTTGGTCTGGTATATTGAGTCCTCATGGCTCAGAACTACGTGTAAATCTTGGAATAATAAAATCAATGCTTCTTAAGGGCATATACAGACTCCATATGCTTTGTTAAATTAGTCACTGAATTATTGAACTGTATTTTAAAGGAGTCCATTCTAGTTCGTCTTTGTTGGTATGAACTTTTTAAAATATGGTCCTTTTGAGGATGCCTCGGCTGCTCTAGTACATGTCAGATGCTCACCATGGCTATCCCTCTAATTTTTCTCATTCCAGATACGTTAACAAACAAAAGTGATGGATATGCATGATGATAATGTTAAGTTTCATATTTCAGTAGTCAGGCTATTCACTCCTCATGTCTTGAAAGTCCTGGGAATTTAAACCTGACCTCCAAAAGATGTATGCTTTTAACTTTTGGACTTCCTTTTAGATCATGTATCATGTAAGTACAAAATTCGTTATATCATTGCTTGTAAAGTCTGTGCCAAATTGCAAAACTTTTAACTTACAGAAAGGATTAACCAATCCTTTCTGCTTCTATTATTTTCTTGTCTCAATGGCTCTGCAGGGATTGCTGTGGTCTCATTATTTGTGAGACATGATACAGTATGGGACATGATAAAAAAATGGTAAGGAGGCCCTTGATAATTGCCCTCGGCAATGCTGTCTACATCTCAGACAGTTCATATGGTAATTGTGTTTACGTGAGCTCACCCTGGAACTATAAATCTCATCTCTTGTAATGGAGGGGTTTTTGAGGTGTTTTGGGCTAGCTTTTTCTGCTGCTTCAGTTATGACACTATACCCATACAAATAAAAATGGTTTGCTAGCAAAAGTGATGCTTGCAAATGATGAAGAAAGACCATGACTAAGATGTAACCTTCTAGCTAACTGTAACATAAAATATATTTTTATAATTCTAAATCAATTTATTTTTAATAATGTACCACATAAAATAAATTTGTAGTTGTACTTCAGCAGTATCAGAATTTCACAAGATAAGCACGATATTTCTTGTCAAGTGACACCTGTATGCTTTTTTTCACACTGATAAATATAAACACGGAGATAGAAATGCATTCTTGACATAGAAACAGTCTTGGTTTAAAAGCCTGTCCATCTTTCTTAATATAAAATTTCTGGGGAAATTAGCATGAGACTTGAACCATTTGGAAACCCAACTAGGTTTTGAATAAGTGCTTCCCTCTTTTCTGTAAATAGTGGAAAAGATAGTTCTCAGCACATCAGCTGCACTCTAATTACAGACTGTGATGCTAAGAAATAAGATAATGATGGAGACTGTCAGCCATAACACTTTCTGGTGAGCCACTGCTGTCATTTTTTCCCCAAAATATGACTGACATCCTTCCTTTAACCCTCCCATCCCTTAACCTTTATTTATGTTGGCACAGTGGCCCTGGAACTATGTAGAGCACCGTATTTTCTTTGCTTAGCACTGGGAGAGAGTGAGCCATATGAATCTTTAGCTATAATTTGTACTGAATTCTTTGAGGCTTTCCTTCAGCATGAATAAGCAGTGGAACTTTTAACTCATCCATTGGCATTATCAATGAAGCTGTGTTTGGCTTTTAGCACGTTTGAAGGCTAGTGTCTGCTGAGTGATGGCTAAATAACAGAATCACTAGACTGTAATTTATAAAGGTTTAAACATACTGAATCATATTCACCATTTTATTCTTTTTACTAAAATGAAAAACACCGAAACAATAAAAACACTAACAAATAGGAAGTGGAACTCAAGAATTGATGATCCAACTTCTCATTTTGACATTTCTGTTACGTCTGTCTCCAGGCCCAGGTAGACACCAATTCACTACCTATGACCAGTTCTTACATGAAAGCTTTTCTTTGCAAGAGACACTACTTCTTTGCTTCCCTTCTTTTTTGACTCCATCCTTTACTGGAAGGAAAAAAAAAAGATCAATGACTAATACCATTTCAGGGAGACTACATACCAGAAAAGATATTTGGAGTGATAATAGACTGATTGATAATGGGACATCTTTACATAAGGTGTACTACATATTTGACACTCTGGATGGGTTAATAGCAGGTGATACTCTCTGAGTAGATGATTGAAATAATTTGAGCAGCACCATTTCAGAAAGAAAAGAATAAATTATCTATGTAGGGAGATCTTTTTTTTAATTCATGCAAACACTTTGTAAAAATTAGAGGTATAGGAACAATCTCCCAAATATTCAGCCACTACTTGACTATAATACATTATGGAAAATTGTCTATTCATTCATCTTTAGTCGTCATTATTAATGGGTTATCATTATTAATGGGTTATCGTTATTCCTTTCATATTGACACTGAAAGCTTTCATTGAATTCTTCAGAATATTCTAAGTGTGAACTTACTAGTTAGAAATCTGAAAGAAAGCATAGGAAAGTGTTAAGGATGAAATTGTCACTTTCCCTGTTTCACAGCTTGAGTGTTTTCTTCTCCCTCATAAATATGAGAGGCAAAGTCCCCAAAACTGGGCTGTTCTAAGGGACAGATAATAATGTCAATGGGTTAGATGGGAAGGGGCGCATAAACCCACCAAATACTTGCCTGAATAAGCACAGCTTCATGTTAATAAAGTTGCAAAATCTTTTAACTGAAACATAAGCAGAAGTAGTTTGAAACTTATTTTTCCCAAGACAAATTATAGGTTGTCAGTAAAATCCTCAAGCTTTTCTTTGTGTTTTGCTTCCGTACAGTTTTGTTTACTTTTCGGGAGATTACAAGCTTCTTGCTGGTTTCCAAATCAGCGCCTCACAATTTTGAGACTTGAAACATCATAATGCAATTTGGGTTTTATTTTATTTTCCTCTGTATGCTGGACTCTTCACAACTTATTTGTGTCTGATATTCAAGTTTTTTTCCTAGAACCACAAATGGACAGAGTAAAATTCTCACTTTCTCATTTAATACCAGACACAGGGTTTTGAAGAAAACTGGTATACATTTTGAGACTCAAGAGAGTCTCTGCGGTTAGCCAATTTAACCAGGAAATCCAGGTTATGCCTTCTCAGTGAAGACAGCCTTAAAGAATGTATATGCTGAATACATTGGCAGAAAGTATTAGTAGTGAATGTGCCCCTTGGTAATTAGTACTGCAGAGGACGCAAAACAAACGGATGTCCTCTGACATATGTACTAGATCATCTCCTTTTGACTGAAATGTACAGCACTGAAGTGCACAACATGGAAATCAGATACTCTGCTCTATGGAAAGCAACTATTCTTTCAACATCTCTGTGGCAGCTGTGTGCTGTTTGATTGCTGTGTCTGCCTGCAAGCTGTCATGTACTTGCACTTCACAGACAGCAAAAAGCATGCGTGGAGGTCTCAGTTGCTCTGATAGGTGAAGGATACATACAATATTTGTGCGCATTAAGCAATGGGATTTCGATCACTTCCAGAACTGATGTCTACAAACTAATACTTTTTCACTGTTTCAGAATTGGCCTTTTGTAATACAAATTTTTGACCTGCAACCACTGACTCAATACACTTGATACTCTCAATACACTCAATACACACCGTCTTGTTTTGACTCTTCTCCTCCGTATACTTAAGTTAAGGCTTGCCCCATAACATCTCTTAAGAAAGCTAGCTTAAATATGTATTTCATTCAAGTGGATTATTTAATTTGAAATAAATACCAGTGTAGACATAGTGTAGCTTATTTCATTTCTCCCTCAGATGAACTTTTCCGAGTGTGTCTATTTCATTTTCTCTTTTTGAGTGGTTTGTAAATGCCTGCCACACCTGTATCATTTTTCAACTCTCCTATGTACCCACTAGTTCAATATGCTCTATGATTTTTGGGGTGTTTTTTGTTGTTTTTCTTTTCTTCTTCTTTATCTTTCTCCCTTTTATTACTTTTCCTAGTAGTTTTGTCACTCTTTGACAGCATGCCTTCCAGGAAGGGGCACATTTTCCTCCTCCTGGCAATTCACATGAAGAGCTCTTGTTCTGGACTTTCCCCAGGACTCTCTGTGTGATTGAGTGCCTGAGGAAAGGTCTTCCAATTGACATATACTTAATCAGCATTCTGCTACCCAATGTTTTGTGCTCATTGCATCAGATGAAATTTTACTGCCTTGTCTGTAAATGCTTTTTCTTGGATATTCTGCTGTACATAAGTATAGTGTTTTTCTCCATATCAGGTTCTATCTGGTTGGTTTTAACAAGACCATATTCTCCACTGATGTAAAGTAATTGGTTGCACTTGAATTCCTTTGTATCAAGAAAGATTTTAACCCTTTTCCACTTGTCTTGAGGAAGGATGCTTGGCTGTGTTAAAAGATCATTATTGCTTTCTGTGTTATCTTAAGCTGTGTTCAGTACTTTTTCAGCTTTCTGTTTTTGAGGCATGAGGCTAAAACCTTTGGCCTGCAGGTCATCATTGTTAAATAACTACAAGCTTATCCTTTAGCTCAACAGGCAGAGATAATAAAGCCGGCACTGGATCACAAAGTAACTCAGTAACTAAGAAAAATACATAGGATCTCTATAATGATTTTTCATTAATTTTTCTCACGGCTTTGAGATGCTCCTACAACTTCAGTAAGACCAAAAAAGCTATGTGCTTTAACTTCCCTATAAAATGTGAGACTTTATAAAGTCTTTTTAAAATCTCATATGTGACTGTCGACAGCTAACTGTTGATGGTACTCGTGTTAAAGGAGTTTCCTTGCCCTGAATCAAAGCATTTCAGATTATAACCCTTGTCTTCCCAAAGCTGGTGAGTACACTAAGTTGCAGACATATTACCCACACTGGTAAAAGTAGAAATGTGTTAGATTTGTGGAAACCTCTAGAAAAATCTCCACTAGAGGAACTGACACTGGTGTGCCCCGATCCTGCTTACTGGATGTTACTTGGTGCTGTTTCTTGGTCCCAAGAGACCAGGTGCCACATAAGGAGTGAGACTAATCTGTTTGGTGGTTGCACGCATAACAGTAGCGGTCTGACTATTAAGAATAAGCTTAGATTTGATGTTTACTTGTTGTGTCAGCTTTTGGAAGCAACTTGCCTGAAATTGTAGAAAAGGAGTGCAGGCAGAGATGAAGCTACGGAGTCTAATCACCTGAAGGGAACCTGCCAGCCAGTCCCATAAGTGTTTGATGTAATTTTTCTTAAATGGTAGCTAGACAAAGACATGAAACTTGCACTTTTAAAGGATGGCTTATTTAATGTCTTGTTAGATAAATTCAGTACTGCACCCATTATAATCAGTTACAGTTTGACTATCCTGTCCAGTAGGACTTGCATTTATTCCTTCATCTTGAATACATATCTGTTTACATATGTACTAAATAATTCTTGAAGAAAAGAAAAGAAAAAAATGGACTGCAAGTTAAATATGAAACTTATATTTCTATCAGAAATGGACCTGGGGAAAGTTACCAATTTTCGGCTTCCTCTTCCTTGCTTAACTTCTCTCTTTTCCTTTCTCCTCTATTTTTTTAAATTTAATTTCATTTTATTGGAAAGAAAGCACAAAGGAGAAAGTTGAGCTCCAAATGCTACAAATATGAAATATTCAGAATGGAATCTAAGCCAGAAGAGGTCAAGAAATTCAGAGATAAGGTTTCTTCAATTTTAGGCCCCTTTCTTGATCTCTTCTCAACAGTATTCTTGCATCTTTCTTCCCATACCACCCTTATCTTGGGTCCCTTGTGAAAATGAATTAAGATAGCTCTTTCTGATATGGAAATTCCTGGATGTCAATTTACCTGTGCAATCTGATAACTTGTCGAAATCAGTGTAGGAAACATGTCTGTGCTCCTGGCCTAATTAACTCATATTTGTAAAATAAATATTGGCCATTCCTCAGTGCTAAATAGTCATGTAATCAAAGCCTCTATCGTAATTCAGAGACACAAGGGACAAAGATAAGGGTCCAATGTAAAGTGGACCACAGAGAGAAACAGGGTTAGTCTTTTTGCATCACAGATCTATTCCAGCAGTGTGCTTTCATGAGCTAAGCATGTCAGTCAAAAGAAGGATTTCCACAAGAGTAGCTAGTGCTGAGCTTTCCAAAGAGCAAGACAGGAGTTAAGAAACAGGTGATGCTTTTATTTTATCTCTGGTAAATGCGAAGAATCCACAAGTCTCGAGCAAGATAGGCTTTACCCATCTCCATATTATTCCAGTATTTGGCTCTTCCATTTCCTCTGAATTATTTGGATAATTCTTTCAATTATCTGGCTGGTGTTTTATCTAAAGAAATTAGACAAAAGTACCACAGAGAGGTGTGATGGAGATGAATGGTTGCACGGAATTTCGAAGATCAAGATTAGCTGGTGAATAATAATATGTGGCAAAGCTTCAGTCAGCTGATACCTATTTATAGACGTGTCCACCAAGTATGAATTAGGTTCTGCTTGAATTGAAATTGGAATGGTTTTGTTTTATTTTTGCCTTCATATCCAGTGGAAATAAAATCATATGGTTTATGTCCAAAATAAGAACATTCCAGTCCAGGACTGTATGAAAATAAGATACATTATTTCATGCAGTGTGATTTCTTTACCCCCTCCCCCAGGCTAAAATATATTTCTTGTAAAATAAATGCTTTAACAGTTTTGGCAAGAAAGCTATGGAGTGACTAGAGTGACAGTGTAGCTTGCAGTATCATAGGCATCGTAGGTAATTAAGTCCAATATGAGATGTTTATTACAGAGTGAAAACAGTGGTCTGATCCAATTGACTTAGAAGTTGACACCAGCACTTGCTTCACCTCTTTATTTGTTGGCAGGTGTATGTAAATATTCAATGCTTTAAACAGCAGGGACAGTAAATTCTCTTCCACATTGTTGATTGTACGTTTTTAATATCCTTTTTATGCAATGAGACATTTCTTATCATTAAATTATTAATTTTAAAAGACCTCCACCTTGACCAAATTCTGATTTGTTTCGCAAACCTAAAGCTACTCTACTGATGTTATGTGTGAGGACCTGGTTTGGTACTGTAAGTATATTAGCCTTCGTTCTTCCTTCCTCTCCTACCTGCACCAGCCATCTGAATAAAGATATTACATGTTAAGTAGATTGATGTGCTAAAACAACTCCTTTGTATTCTTTCTGTCAATGAAATATTGAAGTCTAGGCAACTGTCCTGTGAAACCACTGTCTCATGCTAGCTTTCATGGCAGATAAAAATGAAGACGGATAGTCTGATCCCATTGACATTTGTGGCTCAGGTATCCGTATTTATTGAAAAGAGCTTCTCTAATATTCATAGAGTCATAGAACGATTTGGGTTGGAAGGGATCTTTAAAGGTCATCTAGTCTAACTCCCCCTGCAATGAGCAGGGACATCTTCAACTAGTTCAGGTTGCTCAGAGTCCCATCCAATCCAACCTTGAATGTTTTCAGGGAGCAGAGTTTTCATAATGAGCCATTATGAAGTTCTCCACTATTCCACAGTTACCATCACTATAATAAAGAGGAATTTGCATTGTTGGAGTTGCCTTTGATTAAGACAAACTGAAGGCAAAGCTAAAGACAGGTTCTGCCACCCCCCGCCCTCCCAAAAAAGAAGAAAAAGACTCTAACAGGCATGAGGTAGTAGATTATATTTAGAATCTCTTACTGCCTGCAGCTGACTGTCTTACTCCTTCAACAGATGTTGCTCCTTTTGAGACAAGAATGTGAATCAGCTCTCGGACCCCTGCAATTTCCAGCCCAGCCTGACTTCAATTTTAGTTTATCTTTGTACATTGATTTTGGAATTTAGAATGGTTCAAAAGCAGAATTACAAGAAGACCAGATGTTCTTTGTTCATTGACAGCAATAACTATCTGACAGGTAAGGAGAACAGCAGGAGAGATTCAGTTGCATGACTTTATTCTGTTGAATTGTGCACTGAGGGGATTTGCCCTGCTATGATTAAAGTAAGCAAGTTATACAGCTCTAAATGCAGATATCATTTGCAGTGCTTCTTCAGTCTAACACTGACCCTTTCTAGCTTTGAGTGTTGTAGGCTGTATGTTCAGGAGAGAAGCATAGGCCCAGTTCTAACTAGGGTAAAATAATGTCACAGATAGGTAATATTATTTTCGCCATTTTTCTTCAAGCAACTCTCATAAGAATAACCTATTATAACAGTTATGGATTATATAATATGGTAATATATGTAATTGTCCCATATTACACTCTGAGAGAAGGTAAATAATAAGCAGTGTTTTATGCTCCCAGGAAACTCATTTTCCATGGTACTGTGCTCTGATATCAGCACTCACTATGTCTCCAAGTCTTGTCTTCGTAACTGAGTAATAACTTTGTCAGGCTTAAGTTATAGCAATGTTGCCAAAAAACAAATAGCAGTTACTAACACTTCTGCATTCAAATGCAAAGTATAAACAGAATCTCTATCCCAGAAATACAGAATGTATCCGGAAATACAGAATGTGACATTGTGGTTACTGGGATTTTCATGTACAGTAACAGAAGCAACAAAAAGGTGTCATTGTGCTCTATTCTAAGATATCAGTATTTATAGTTTCTTTCAGTCATACTGCACTGTAATGGGAAGGATCACAGAAGCCATTTCAAAGCCAAGTCCTATCAACTCTGAGACTACAAGGTTTTTCATCTTTTTCTACCTCATTTCTTGGCGTGGCTCAAAAGATATAATTCTTGGCTCAGAGAGATGCAGCTTTCACTCTGCTTAAGAATTCTTTATATAAAAAGAGCCCAAGATTTCCTTAAAGAACTCAAGATTTTCAGTGCCTTAGTGTCTGGAGGCTCAACTTGACTAGTTGAAATTCAAATCTCCTGTAGGTTTTATATTGAACTTTCAAATAAAGAAAATCCTATAACTGGCTGCTTTGAAAAGCCAAGCATTTCTTCTCCAGATTAACTAAAACCAGTGAGTTTTAGCTGTTGTTGATCTGACAAACCCAGATGAACTTACATTCTGAGGACACAATAAGATACATCGGGTACCATAACTGACTTATTGCCTGTTGGATTATCAAAATGCCTAAAAGTCACCTACATTCCGCCCAGCAATGTAGCTTTATGTTATTAATTAGTCATTTATGAAGGCATTTATCTGTCTCTTGGTGGTAGTTGCTACTTCAGCTTTCCTTATTTTCCTAACAGAAAAGGAAACACAACGCTGCATTCCAGGCGTTTCTATGGTGAGGCAAGAAACTGCAGCTGTAGACCTGAAGCAAAAGGGTGAGGTAATTTTAGACCCCAGAGACTTGGTAAATATTAACTGTAAAAAAGAAAGTTAAAATAAAGTAACCAAAAATATACTCCATTATATTGATGAGTCAGTTTTACAATGGCCAAAAAATGTTATCTCAAGATTAGTTGTGTCTTGTAAATATTTTTATGGGCTTTCATATATTTATATGACAACAGTAATTTCAACCCCTGCCCCCCATCCCTGCATACCCTCAGGATTTAAATACTTGGTTTCAAGTTTAAATTGGCTTAGTCCTGACGTCTCTACATTGAAGTTTCTGTCCAGAGCCAGACTTAAGGCTAGGGCTAGCAGTGAAGGCACAGCCTGCACAAGAGAGAGATGAACTAACCTGACCTTGGGAACCCCAGCACCCCAAGAGCCCCTGGGTATGCTGGGGAGGAGAGGAGTTGGTGCTCCTTTGGTGGGGGCAACCTCCTCCTGCCAGATCACTCAACCTCTGAATGAAATTGGTCAAAAGGGGAGAGAGAAGGCTGCCTTGCCCCTTTATCTGCATGCAGTCATCCACTCCTGAGGGACAAGTGGACACAGCCCATGTGGTTATGGCACTATGTGTTGTCTCCCACAGCAGTGTGAGATCCAGCCTACCCACCATGTCAAAACACCTTCTAAACATTCATGGAATTAATCAATCAGCCTGAGATGATTTCAGTTGGGCAGCTAATGCCTAAGCCAGGGTAACATCCAATTGAAAGCCTTTGACATTATGTGGCAGAGGCTGCTGCTCGTAACTACAGGCAATTTCCATAGCGTAATCAAGAAGCTAAAGCAAAGAATCGCACTTCTCATGCATTGTCTGGGAAAAGACAGTTGTCTCTGAGTGGTAATAGGAGAAATGCTGTTGGTTTTTACATGAAGCAATTATTGCATAAAAAGTATAATGTTGAGAGAAAGCACCAGAGCCTAAGACTCTACCTACCAGAAAAGAAACTTAAAAATTAAGCTATTCAGTCTCACTCTTTCTAGGTGGTCCTGTGAATCTTGAATTGACTTCTATAGGGAAATACTTCCTATACGAAGGGTGGCTGATCAACCTTGCTCACAGGAACCTGGTGGCTAAGTGTGATATATTGGTTTGAATCTGTTTGGGCTTAAGCCCACATAAACTGGAACATGAACAGACATTTCAGTTTTAAACATAAATTCTTTGAAACAATAAACTTCACTGGAGACGTATAGTTTCTCCTAACATCAGTCTTGAAAGATTTTTGATGACCAGGCATAATGATACTCCTCTTGCTTGTGTTTTCACTCCACTACTCAGTTCATTGTATCTGGTTGACTTAAAGGGTCAATGAGTGTGCAGCCTTGGAGCATTGTGCAGACAAACCACTCTTATCTGAGACGACATCATCTTTTGCAGAGAATTTCTTCAAATTTTCATCACTCTTCAGAACAAACTGAACAATAGTAAAATTCTCCACAATAAGATATATATATTTTCTGATCAAAATCTACCATTTGGCTTTAGAACCTTAATATTATTTAGCAAATTCATTATTTATGTATATGTGCAATATTCAAGCCTTTCTAAAGAGTGTCTGAGGGATGATGCTGAGGATCATGAGTCCAAAGAATGAAGAGTTCGTAAGTTTATCTGTAGAAAATAACTGAAGGAAAAATTGTTGGAAATGCAATGATGGAGGACAATATTCAGGGTGGAAAAAATGAGTGTCCTTAAAAAGTCTTGGTCTAAAATGTATGATGAAGGAAATTATTGAAGAGTATATGAAGAAGAAGGAAATCATTTATGGAAAATAAAAATTAATATTTGGATTGTCCAAAGTGAAGAAAAGAATAAAAGTAATGCAGTGTAAAAGATGGTATATCAGATTACTGTCTCAGGATATCTGTTTTTCATGAACTGACTGGTTAGCTAAAAATTGACCTCCACTCATCTGAAAACTGAATTTAAATATGAAGAGATTTTTTTGCATTTCTTTCAGGAATGTGTAGAGGAATCTGACAAAAAGTGTTTATAAGAAACCAAAACCTGTTATAAGTGCATTAGCCATACCTGATTTTATCCTGCTGCTGAAGTGTAACATGAAGAAAAAGTAGATCTATCTTACTTCATTTCATCTCTTAAGAAACTACAAAAGTATATACGAGTAAGTTTTGTAAAATTCTTAAGCTATGAAATTGACTTCCAATACAGTATAAATGTCTAAGAATAAATGCATTGAAATAGAGCTAATCAAAGTTAGAAGTCATATAGAAATACAGGATTTTACAGTAGGAAATGAGGACTTCATGCAAAGCACTATTCAGGATATATTTTGGAATGTTCTTGCTTGCCTCTTTAGGCAAATATATTACTCTAGTCAAACACAGCTAAAGGGGCATTAGGTGGGTAATATAAATCACTTGAAAAACAGGAAATGGGTAAACTCAGCTCTGAATTATGTCGTCTCATATACACCAAGGCTTAGTTTCATGTCCTCTAATTTTAGCTGTCTAGAAGTTAACTGTCTGGTTGAAGGTAGTCATCAAATCCCCCTCAGTCTTTAGCAGAGAAAGATAGCTATTTCCAGGAGATGATTTTCGTCTCTGATATTAAATGCCTATTTTACGCCCATGGATTTTCTTACCTTTCTTTATTTGCTGCTGTGGGAGACTAGATAATTAATGTTTGTTTAGACTAAAAAATGAAGTGTTGTGAGATAACACTGATGGTAAATAAGAGAGTAGAAATTACAGAAATATACTCCAAGTCACTCACTAATGGACGTACCTTGACTTCAATTTTCATAGCTTCTTAGTTGTCTAAATATCATTTTGAAGATGGGATATGGGCTCCTAAAACACAGCAGCACTTTAGAGAATGTTGGTGTCACGAGTCAAATGGTGTGAATGAGATACCATCATAGACAACTTCCATTGTATCTTCTGATTCAGAAACATAGTAAAATCACTACAGCTAAATTAATCTCATCATCCTTTATAGCATTAATTAATGAATTAATTAGTAGGATAGACATTGTCACCAAGGAACATGATGTATCAATGCCCAGTAAAGCCAATGTCAAGACTTCTTTCACTGATTTCAGTGGGAGCTCAATCAGACTCCAGACACACAGCTATAATGGTTTATAGCCTGGAGCCTTATAGCAAACTTCAATTCTCCCCCTCTCCCCAACACAACCCTAATGAAAAGTAAACTTTCATTTTAGGATGAGTTCTTCGTTATCCTTTCTTGGCTCATCTACTTGTCTAGGACTTTTAGTTTTAGATATCATGATATTTCTTCCTCCCCTAGTGCCATGGTGACACAGAAGCCAAGTTGATAAAATGCGCAGATCCCCCATTTCCTGAGGTCAGCTCTGAGAAAAGAATGATGAAAACCCTTCTCTTCTGCTGTCTTTGAAGTCAGGAAAGCAAAGTGATGGCAAATAAATACAGCAAAGAAATGCTACCAATGAATATATCAATAAAATTTCCCCTGGTAGGGGGTGGAGTGTGGGGGAATTAACGTGCCATTTGCTGATTCATTGTGCATTTAGATGTTTTTTATATGCCTTATAGCTTGAAAACTGATTCCTGGCAGAAAGTTTAAAAATATCATCTATTCAGGAAGACTGTCTAGGACTGTAAAGAAGCTTTTTGGTATCAACTGCTTAAAATATTCTTGACAAACATCTTACCAACAGAAGGCTCAGTCCAACAGTTTTAGCATGAGACCATGTCTGTTATAGACCTCACTGGTATCATTATGTCATCCACTGTCCTCAAATCAACAAGACTCTTCAAATTCATAAGCTCAAACTCTTTGCTAGATGAAAGCCTTTTTTTTAAAAAAAAATATTATTTTGTGGAAATGATAGAGTCTGTGAAATAATGGTCTCAGTGGTTGAAAAGTAATTACCTGTCCCCCTAAGTTGAGTTACAAAGACCTCATCTTGAATAGAGAGAAGTTTGACACCCTTACCTAGAGTTCATTCCACAATTTGTGATAGTCACTTCTCTTGGCACATGAAAAATATTTGCTTTATTTGTAAAGGCTGCCAGCAGGTCTATTCACATTTCAAATATTCTTCTCTTGACAGAAGAGTCTCTATTTCACTGTCTTAGGGTAGGCAGTCAGATGGGATGGAGTTCTTATAGTCACTTCTCTTGGCACATGAAAAATATTTGCTTCATTTGTAAAGGCCGCCAGCAGGTCTATTCACATTTCAAATATTCTTCTCTCGACAGAAGAGTCTCTATTTCACTGTCTTAGGGTAGGCAGTCAGATGGGATGGAGTTCTTATAGTCACTTCTCTTGGCACATGAAAAATATTTGCTTCATTTGTAAAGGCCGCCAGCAGGTCTATTCACATTTCAAATATTCTTCTCTCGACAGAAGAGTCTCTATTTCACTGTCTTAGGGTAGGCAGTCAGATGGGATGGAGTTCTTATAGTCACTTCTCTTGGCACATGAAAAATATTTGCTTCATTTGTAAAGGCCGCCAGCAGGTCTATTCACATTTCAAATATTCTTCTCTCGACAGAAGAGTCTCTATTTCACTGTCTTAGGGTAGGCAGTCAGATGGGATGGAGTTCTTATAGTCACTTCTCTTGGCACATGAAAAATATTTGCTTCATTTGTAAAGGCCGCCAGCAGGTCTATTCACATTTCAAATATTCTTCTCTCGACAGAAGAGTCTCTATTTCACTGTCTTAGGGTAGGCAGTCAGATGGGATGGAGTTCTTATAGTCACTTCTCTTGGCACATGAAAAATATTTGCTTCATTTGTAAAGGCCGCCAGCAGGTCTATTCACATTTCAAATATTCTTCTCTCGACAGAAGAGTCTCTATTTCACTGTCTTAGGGTAGGCAGTCAGATGGGATGGAGTTCTTATAATAAAAAGCTTTACGAGTAAGCAGCCTTTTGACTTTGATGGGAGAAGACATGAATATTAGTTATCCTCCGGCTACTGCCATGGACCCTGACAGAAGAGCCTTCAGGTTTCTGCACTCTGCTAATTCAAAAACACCACGTCTCTGTATTGGTGCAAATTAAATATTGTATTTTGCAGTCAGTCAGCCTCTTCACTGTTCTGGCCACCAGCAAATATAAAAGACCTTTATCCTTTCCTCAGGAAGATAACAAAACAGAAACATACCCATGAGGAGATAGGATCACTTTCATTAACAGAGCACTATAGATAAGGAACTTGAAATATGTCATACATCCAGGCAATATATCTGCAGGGCTTTAACTAATGACTGACCAGAAAGTCTCCTGTGTAAAAAAGATTTCAACACATAGAGGTATCTCAATGAAACATTAAACATGGTTTTGGTGGAAAGTAGAACATTATGGGGTACATGGGTGAATGAGAAAATCTAAAGAAAACCTATCTATATGCTGAAATAGTACAGTCATTGGTATATAAAAATGTGCACACTGAATATCATATTTATGCTGGACAAAAAGCTTATCATAAATCTACTAACAAAGGCCAGCTGCAGATTTGCAAACATGAACTCAAAAGCAAGCCTGAACCTACAGAAAACTGCATTACCATTCAAATCTGTCAAAGGAAAGTTTCTATGAATAATGAAGCACACATACACCTGGGAATCTTCTGGGACCTTATGAAACGCTAAAGCAGTTTGCTGCTAAATTTGCTTTCCAGCAATGCCAGAGTTGCATTAAAACTATGTGGTTTGCTGGTCAGGGTGATTATTTGCCTTTGAAGTTATGGGTAAGATTGGAAAGCAGATGAATGCCAAGAAGTCTGACTATGCAGAATTTTTAATTGTCAGTATATGTACTACTCACTTGTAAAACAAAAAGATAAAACTAAGCAAGCGTGTACTGAAAAACATAATGAACAGTCTCTTCCACTTCCTTGTAAGCATTGATTATCACAAATTCCACTATTACTTTTCCATCTGAATGATTTGAATGCAGCAAAAAAATTATTAATTACAATTTTATTAAATTGCAGAGATTTACTTGAGTTAAATTACAGAAATGGTAAAAATGGATTGTGATGAGCAATCAGAAATCTATGGACATGTTAAACAATGCTGAAGAGGAAGCGTTGTAGGGAACAGGAGAGAACAGTATGAAGCTTACCATGATTGTAGTCATAATCTGGTGCTCCTGAGCCGATTCTGTCAACATGGAAGTAAAATGAACTAGAGAGGAAAAAGGGCTCATTGATTCAGTGTGAGGAATGGATGTCTGTGTAGTCAAAACTGTTGTGGCTAAAGCCAATAAGAATGTGAATGCTGAAATGAGTAGCACCAGGGTGTAACCCTTTATATCCTTTATCTTCTGTATCTTTATCTTTATATCCTTTATCTTCAAAGCCTCTGCTTTGAAATATTTATACTCTCCGATGTAATGGCTCTTTCATGCTGTTAAATATTCCCAAGGAGTTGCTAGTAAATAAAAAAATCAATCTTTTAATAAAATAGAGTAATTATTACAGAATTTGTCAACTTTTCCACAGATGCTGAGTAGCCCTTGCTAATAAGCTTTTTATATGGTGCATTTCTCATGTGTTAACCTCTTTCCCCCATTTTCTGTGTATGTAATGAGTGAATGCGTGTGCATGTGCACACAAACGTGGCACACTGAATGCAGTTACATTTTCCATTTAGATTCTTCTTGCTCTTTTAGTACTGAGGCTGGGAAGTATTATATTACATAGAAAATTTTTCTCCTAATAAAAGTAACTCCTTCTATGACGGCCTTCTGTGCACATTTTGGACCACCATGTGTTTTAATGAATTTCCACTCTTTCTTGTAATGGAACACCATGAGGCAGCGTATAATGGTACCAAGGTTGAGCAAGCCCTTGTTCCTCCCCAGGGCTACACAGGACTGCATTATGTTATGTTATGATTCTGATAATGTCCTAGTCAGAAGAGTACTATGTGTTGCAGGAATGCTTCAGAAATTTCTGCTCTGCCATTTGCTTTGGCCAGGCATGTTCACTGAACCTCAGCTATGCCATTTTACAACTGCCTCCCTGTTTCCTTTTCTTGTTTGTATTCCTTTCCATCTGTTCCTTAAAACACTCACTCACTTTCCCCTGATTAATAGGAGGGGTTCATACTCTCTAATTTCTCACTGTCTTCATTGTAATTTTCAATGGGACACGTCCTATTCTGCATCTTTCCTTCAATGATCCCACAAACTTCCAAATTTGCACATTCAATTCTTCCTACCTTGGGTGAACTTCAAGTGGGATAGTGAATAAAGAATAATATAGAAGGGCAGATGTAACGGGCAGGAACAGGGTGGCTGGCTGGTTTCCAGTTCTGAGACTGTCATGAATGTGCCTTTGGATCCAGAACCTGTCCTAATTTTTTAATTTCACACTAGCCAGTCCCACACTAGCCCTGACAGCTTAGCAAAGGAGCATTTGAAAAAGTCTTCAGTAGTTTGATCCCGGTTGAGGATTTTGGATCCTACGAAAGGAAGATGACAGCCCTGAACAGAAGTGTCAGAAAGTCTACTAGGTGTCTTCAAATTACCAGATTACTGTTATATGGAAATAAGAAGGAAAAAACCCAACATTTTATAACATGCAAAGTGTTAACATTGTTCTTGTATTCTGAAACAAATACCTGAAATGTCAAACTTGAGGCACACCTGTTCTTAAGTTCCAAGGGAACACACAGTTTCATGAAATTAAAAAATTGTTAAACTGTCAGCCATAATCTGGGATCAAATATTTCAGTGAGACTCCTGTCTTGATGTTTTTCCCTCTCTTGCATAGGATATCAGTCTGAGGGCAAGCTTGCCTTTTCCTGTTGTCTTGCAAGAATCCTTTCTGAGTTTGATCTGAAGTCCTACCCTGCAGGTGAGCTCTGCAAATTACCAATATAATACCTCAGAAATCAGTCCTCAACAAATTTCACCCTTGCTCAGGACTGTTACCTGACATCATCTAACATTATCTTCACTTTTAAAGATATTTTTGAAATGTTGATATTCTTCAGATATTTTATGAGTTTATCTATCTTAAATGTAAGTAAGTAAAATGTATTTAAAGGTGAATAAAGAGCATACAGTTATTAGCTTCTAACCAAGCTAAGTACAAACAGTTATTGTATTACAACATTCTCCCTGCAGGTTGACAAGGAAAATGTTAAATCTTGTGATTTAGCTGTGCTAGTATTTCCTTTGGCAGGTAAGCCAGTTTAAGAGGTTTCCTCCCTGATCCTTTCTCATGCCCTCCTCCCATCTCCTTGGTTTAGTGTCCATTTGACTCTCTGTTAATTCATTGGCTTGTGGAACTGCACAGAAAGGTGGATCAGGAAAATGACCCGAGTTTAAAAAAGTAGGAGTAAAAATTCATCCAGTTTACCATGTGCATCTAAAACCATTTGCATAGATGTGTAGGAGCAGCAAACTGTCAAAAGGAAACAGAGAAAATGGCCAAGACAAGGTGAAAAATAAAAAGTACTTTATATGGTATTGCTGCAGAGAAGAGCTCTGTCTGTATTTAGTATATAATCTCTTATTTCAATGAGCATGGCAAGCTGTGCTAGATCATTCACAGCATGCAGAAGCAAGAGTGTCATCAAAACAGTTGATAAAGGGTCAACTCCATAATAGCAACAATAACAAAGAATCAGCCACTTTTAGGTGAAAAGATAATGGGATTGTATGTTCTTAAAACTCAACAGATTGGATCTTCACAAAGCTCTCCTGACAAAAGCGCAAAGCAATAACTATATAGTTTCCAGCTTTGATAACTGAAGCAATAAGCTCAAATGACACGACTGAAGCCATATTAATGACAGAAACCTTTGTATGACTGTGTTCTTGTGTGTCAAACAATAAAACAGTAAATGGTTTCAGCAAAGGTATGGAAGGGTTATGTCTAGCTCAGGAGGTGCTGGATGAAAACTATAATTTTCTACTTTAAAAGTATCTGTAATGTCTTTAAATGCCTTGAGTTTTAAATTAGATTATTTTAAAATTAAATGCCCTTAAAATACCTTATTTTTTTCTATTAGAAGGGTCCATACGTTCCCAGATAGCATGATCTGAATGACGCATTTTAATGTACTAGTCGCAGGCTTACTCATCAGTTCATGATAGTTGTATTCTATTGAGTTGTTTTTTAAATAGTGAATTTTGCAAAGGAATATGCAATAAGTTAATAAGTAAATTTCTGCTTGTGTGGAGGTGAAGATCCATTCCAGAACCTTGACATATCCCAGATCACTGCTTTTGATGGAGTGACTAGTTGAAAGATTTAGAGTAAAGACACTCCTGGTGGCCAACATTCAATGTTGCCTGATTTGATGAAAATAATGTTCAAAACTATATGATATTTAAAATTGTAATGTTCTCTCAGCAATAACGCTCCCAGCAGCACTGCTAATATCAGTTTAATAGTCATGTGAGACTCCTCAGAAATGAGGTCGAAAAGTAATTACATTGTACTAACAGAAACTTCAGCCAGTCAAATGGATAACCCTTTCTTTAGCAAAGGCTGCCTGCAAGGCCATCTTTAGTTAAAGGAGAGTAGCCTGTTAACAATAAAAGCTGAAATTTGCCTTGGAAAAGGACAGAAGGTCAAGTGATGTCTTGGCAAGTTGATATAACCACATCACTAGCTGTGAGCTACAGTCGGATCTAAACAGAGCTGGCAGCCTTAGTTCCTGTTGGAAAAAAATGCTCCTGCATTATGAGAAATGCCATTACAATTGGTAAATGGTTCCAGGCTCCACCAGGGAGGTGCTTAAATTTGGAATTTCACACTCCCTGGACTGTCATCCAAAACTTTGATGACTGCTAAGGCTACTTAATTAAAAAATAATAAGAATGCACCAAGAATTTTATGTCAGGAAATAATATTGGAGGCACACTGTACGATGAGGAAATGACTCAAAGTGTTACAATCCAGAAGTTCATGAATGGAAGTTGTAAGATTACAACAGGAATAACTAAAAATAAAACAGATACATTTCTGATTACTATTAAAATGCCAATACTTACTAATGGCTACCATATTGACTTTTAAATTATCTAGCTTGTAGTCATGTGTACTATCTTCAAGCACTAGTCTCCTAGACTGTCTTAAACATTTAGTGTCCTGGCACTGAGGTTTTTTATATTAAAAGCTAACTTTAAGAAAAAAAATAATTGCTGAATACACAGATATTCAGATATAAGAAAGGGAGTAGACATGTACTTATTTATATAATGTATGCGTATCTGCCACACACAGCTTTCTTGTATGTAGATGCGCATACACATAATGAAAAGAGCAACACATTACAATGAGATAATAGTATAACAAATACATATCCAAATACATGGAAGATAAATTATTATTAACAGAAAGGATAGACTTTGGAATGGCTGTGTGAGTCTGGAATGGCTTCATGGGTAATAAAATCATGACTGACTCACCCTTAGCAAGTACCAAAAGATCTTTAAACCATAACACATTGTCAAATTCTCTCTACATGTCACTTGCACTACAGAAAAAATACTTTGCAAATGCGTAAGCATCTCTAAAAATGTACTTGGGGCTATTTTTCTACTGAAATGTGTCTTAATTGCTGTTAAGTCATTTTAAAGAATTTGTATGATGTCATACAAATTTATGAAGGTCTTCATAAGGTTTTAAAATGCATTTTTTTCATTCCAGAACTGAACTAAGTACTGCATTTTATGGGGAATGAGAATTTTCCTTCCAAACCAATTTAAAGTTCTTATTTCTATTCCTACAAGGCAACAAAATATTGCACTTCGAACGGATATCTGCCTATGTATATTGAACTTTATTATGCATGGTCTGGTTCTAGGGCAATTAGTGAACTGAGTACCCTGAATAGTTCTGAGTGACAGCATTAACATATTAATGTCTTTCATAGATTTGTCTGTATTCACAAAATGACAGAGACTGGAAGTCTTCTGTCCATTAGAAGTCAGGCACTAACATTGCTGCTAGCGTACAATAAGATCAGTTTTAAATCAGTTTCTAGTAACTCTGGTAAGTGACACTGAACCACCTTTATTTCTGAGATAAGGTAGCTGCTGAATGTGTTTAGAAAACACGTCACTTGTGAAATGCCTGAGATCAGCTGACATAAGAAATTCTGGAGCAGGTTGCAGTAATGTTGGAAATATTGTCAAAACAAGTCTGTAACCATAATTATGTGTTTACTCTGTACTGAAGGACTGCTCATCTTAAGGAATGTCGTTGCAAGTGGGAAGATTATACAGATGGCCAGGTTCAACAGCCATGATCGTGTAACCATGAGTCCTTCTTGCTTTATTTATGAGCTGAAAATTCATCCTAAGGTTTTCCATTGTCAAGTGGCTACCACAAATGTTACCGCATGTTTGCCAACATGGTCTTGAAGATATACCTCTGATGTACTGTTGTTGCCAGAAGGATGCCGCAAAATCTTCAACTCTTCTTAAATAAGGATTCCAGTGCTTCTGGCTTACGTTCATAAATAACAATGACTCAGACTGAGCTCAGGCTCTGATTGCAGCCTGCTATTACAAAACTGTGTGTTACCGGTCATATTCTCGGATATTCCTGCAATCATCTGTCAATCAAAAGCCTATTACAGAAGAAGCAATGATGCAAACACCAAAAATATTCACTCAGAAAAAGCCAACTTCTGGCTAGCCTAGAAATGAAAGGCTACATTTGGTTTCCTTTGGTTTCTGAAGAGCTTCTGAATTTGGGCTTCCTTTTCTTGCACTTGTTTTACATGAATGTTCCAATTTTTTCTTCCATTGCAGACAACTGAGATGTATGTATCAGGAGAAGTATGAGGTGTCCCATTTTTATCTCTTAAGCTTTGGTGAATTAAAGTTGGTATCACCTCTACCTGGAGAGATAAGATTAAGAGTCTGTCTTGTCTTGAAGGAAGTTTTGAAAGGCTCAAATAGAAGTAACGAACACAGGTTCCTCCTCTCTCTGCAGCTCGCTTTCTGAGAAATCTGCTTGCCCTTGCTAAATAATTCCTTAGCATGCCAAGAAGTATTCTTACAAAGTCAAATGCCACATCTCCTAATGTGGTCTATGGCTTAATCTTTAATTTACTCTAACCCAAGGCAATTCTGGACTTGTCAGACCTGTACCTACACAGGTGGGTTACAAATGCCAGTTTGGATCTTAAGTGGACAGAAAATTAGCTGATCCAACTTCCTGGCTAAAACCAGAAAATCAACACAAACTGCAGATTTTAGTCTCTCCTCAGTCCTGGTAGATCAAAATTTAGTTGCTTGTTTCCTTCCAGTGCTAGTCTCAAAACTGATCTGGCAGCTCCCTATGAAGCAAGATATTTCACTGATCCATGTGTAAGTCCAAACCAAGCCTTCACATCAGCTCAGTACATTCCTGCCAACTTTAGCTGTGAACATAATATATGTAACGTCAAGAGTAGTCAACATAACTGTAACTTAATTACAAATGCTAGGCCTAAATTACCCAGCAAAATCTAGGTTTAGTGACCATACTGGCAGGCATGAGCTATTTGAGTTAGGTTTGAAGCTGTCAGTACACATTAGGTTAATACCAATACTAGGACTGAGAAGGTGGGGTTATAGACTCAGCGACATTGTGGAGGAGTCCTACTGTCAGGTTTAGGAACTGTTGGAAGAGAAACAGGTGTTAAACTGCCATTGGAGATGGCAGGGGAAATGGGGCTAGGGAGAGAGATTATTAAATTTTGGTCTAATCTTGTCAGAAGTCACTTGGTTAGACTTGCCTACAACCCGTGAGTAAAGAGGCACCAGTGGCAAAGGGTTAGTAATGGTGCTGCCAGACAGATTCATAGAATAGTTCATAGTCAAACAACCCTGTAGTGAGCAGGGACATCTTCAATTAGATTAGGTTGCTCGGAGCCCTGTACAACCTGACCTGGAATGTTTCCGAGGATGGTGCATCTGTCACCTCTCCAGGCAACATGTTCCTGTGTTTCACCATCCTCACTGTGAGAGATTTTTTACTTATATCTAGTCTGAATCTACCCTCTTTTAGTTTAAAAGCATTAGCCCTTGTCGTAGCACAACAGGCCCTGTTAAAATGCTTGTCTCCATCTTTCTTGTAGGCCCCCTTTAAGTACTCAAAGGCTGCAATAAGGTCTCCCTGGAGCCTTCCCTTCTCCAAGCTGAACAACCCCAACTCTCTCAGCCTTTCCTCATAGGACAGGTGTTCCCTCCCTCTGATCATTTTTGTGGCCCTCCTCTGGACCTGCTCCGACAGGTCCATGTCTTCCCTGTGCTGAGGACCCCAGAGCTGAACTCAACACTCCAAGTGGAGTTTCAGGAGAGTGGAGTAGAGGAGCAGAAACACCTACCTCAACTTGCCGGCCATGCCGTTTTTGATGCAGCCCAGGGTATGGTTGACTTTCTAGGCTGCGAGTGTGCATCGCTGGCTCATGTCCAGCTTTTCATCCACCAGTACCCCCAAGTCCTTCTCCTCAGGGCTGCTCTCAATAAAACTCAACGTAGCTGCTTTTGTTTGGGTCTGGAGCTGGGAAGTAACTCTATGCTGGACTAAGGTGAAGGCCTGTGTTCTATGACAGACTGTGTTGTCACAGGTACTTGACTTTGAAAGAATTAATTACTAAATATTTTGGCTCAGATTTGGTTCTTAAGCTGAATTTGTGGGATTCACCTTTCCATTTTAATGTACAGAGATGTGCAAAATGGCCAAGATTAATTTTCTAGTAAGGACCATGATTTTATTGGCAGTGTCCAATACCTAAGGCTGGCTCTGGAATGTGGTGATGGACTAGATTTTTGCTTGATGACCTGAGGTCCCTCTGTCTAGGTTTAGATCTGATACTGCCAAAGGTTACTTTGCTGAGGATAAGGCTAAGGTTAGGGCTAAGTTTCAGGCAAAAGGGAAGAGGTTGCAGTGGTGCAGTATAAGCATAAGCATTAGGATTTAACAAATTGTCTGCTTAACTCTGCTTCACTATCTTCAATAAGAACAAAGTTAGTTCATTGCTGAGTGCTTTTATAAATGCCACACTTAACATATTCTGACAAGACCTTTCACATACAATCAGCTAATTTCCTGTGTCATTATAGATACTGTAATTTCTTAGATCAGATTCTCAAGACTGAATAGTATGATAAGTACACCACAATTTGGAGATTTAAGTAGGAAGGGAGCTGTGTAAGAACCTTGTATCTTTCCATTCAATTTTATCTTTAATTTTCTACTTTGTCACTGAATCCTTCATTCTCCTCTCTCTCTCTCTCTCTCCATAAAAGCACCTAGCTGGCTCAAATTTGTTTATGCTTTCCAACATATGCCATATGTTTACTGTTCTTTGAATGAAACATTTCTGCTCCAAGCCTTCCTTGACTCCTAACTTATATTAAGGTTCTGCGCCTGGTTTTTGAAACGTTCTTTAAAATTGTAGTATTCTGTTTCTTCGTGTCAGTTTCAGTCAATTATTCTCTGCATATGCACATGGTGAACTTGTGATCTGTATTGAAATATTTTTATTATTTCTCTAATATGCATTGAAATACTAGTTTTAACAGTTCTGGAACATATCTGTGCAATATGGTTGATTTTACTTTCTTCTTACATACACAAATCCCATTGAATTCTAAGTAAAAATCAAAGTTAACTCTTAAATTTTCTTGTATATAAATTTCGAGATCTCTAGGCCTATCTGGTAGGCTTTAGAGAAATAGAAGTAAGTTTCTTGTACGTGTTGTACATAGTGTTAAGCATGTCTTACATGCTATGCTTAATGAAGCAGCCTTTATTCCAGAAAGAATAAACCAATTAATTTCTTCCATAGAAGAAAAGCTGCTGTAGGCTTAAAAGATACTAGCATGATTGCTTTGCTATTATAAACAGCAGCCATCTATAAAGTTATATGAGGAATTCTCTCTCTCTCCATTCTTGTCTGAACACACGAGCTCATTCTTAGGACCATGATGTCTTTAACGTATTAAAGACTGTTGAGCTTCTCCTTTATGCAAAAATATTAATCGGTACATCAATAAACCTTCTGACATTCTTGTGTACCTTCCACATCTTTGACTACCTTAAGTCCAGAACATTGTCCATATAATCATTAGTCTTATCAGCATTGTAGCTCTTACCTCCTCTTTTATCCAAGCTTGCTATAACTGAGCTTCCTCAAAACATGCATAGTAGGGAGGAATTGTATTAAGTGAAATGGAAGAGAGCAGGGCTGGTTCTAAAGCTATAAATACTTTGGGGAAAGGACTTTTATTGTATCTTGTTGGTGTTTCTGAATTATGTAACACTGAAAATGTACACTGAAATTACTTATACCATATGGCATGCTGCCTTTTCATACAATGTATAACAAGTTTTAGAGAAATGAAGGCATGTGTAAATCTTTACAGTAATGTCTTGTGTCAACCTCTTCTCCATTGAATTCAAATGGAGTTTTGTCTTTACGGACAGATCTGAGAGCTTTGGGGAAATACTTCACTCTTCAAGCTCTAAGACTGATTTAGCTCAGTTTTGACTAGAAATATATTCAGAATTAATTTGCTCCATTGCACTTCTCAAACTTTAAGGACTTTATTTTTTTTTTAACCTGGGATGAGTTCTGAAAAATTATTATCATACCCTTTCTGAGAGCAACAATCAAACCACTGTAGAGTTGAGCTGGGAACACAGAGTCCAGCACAGACAAAATGCTATTGCTGCTGATGTTTGCTTTGAAGTTTTTATTACTAATATTGCCAGGAGTGTTTGTAGGTCCTTTATATCAGGAACTCTGTAACCAGGATTTAACAGCTTCATTAGAATTCACTTCTTACTTAAAATTAAGGCAAAAGAGCCATAAATGTGCACTACTTGTGGTCAATAAGAAACCACTTTGAACCATGTAAAACTAAGTCTCTTGACAGACGAATTCCAGTTGCAGTGAAGATGCCTGTTTCTAAGGATGATTTCTGGGATACTCAATTTCTTGTGAGTGTTTTCTCCTCCTGTACTTCAGAGCAATATTTACAAAGTGCTTTTTACATGGTTCTCTGCTTAAAAGATCCTTTGGATATCAATACTACAAATAAACGTGAGACAGAATTAATGCATCAGATGATAGTTTGGGTTTAGGGCAAAACTGTTCGGGGAAGTGGGATCACATAGGTAGTTGGCATTCCATTTCACTTCATATGGCAATGTGTTTTGTTTAATGATACTGTTAGTTTCTGAAGAATCATATGGTGGGGCACAAGGGTGACTCTTGTGACATTTGGTGTTGTGGAACGCAAGTAAAAGTATTTCCAGATTTTAGTTAGATCCTGACAGTAGTTGCCCCTAAACATCCTTTTCTGGGACTATAGCTGGAGAACTGGCACCAGGTCAAGAGCATAGACTATGAGGTTGTACTATATAGCTAAAAATGAGGCTCCAAACTGAGCACTGAAACCCTGGTTCTTGTGAATACTTGGTTCTCATAACATTTGGCCATAAAATCTTATTTCTCAGGAAGAAAAGAACCAAACCAAAACACCCTACAGTTTGGAACTTTCCTGGCTTTTTATGAAAGTGCAATAGGCTTATTTGCTTCTCATTATATACCTGATATGTTTTCACTAATAACATGTATTTTGCACCAACAGTTAAGAAAAATAATTTAGTGGCTTAGCGGGAATAAAATGGTAATAAAGGAAAAGAAAATGGAGAAACTACTTGCTGGTGGAACACCCCACTACTATTAATTGTGAACCATGTGATCTGGCAACATTTTGATTTACCAGCACAGTCCACTCTCTTGTAAATTCTAGCTGGCTTTCCCATACATTATTATTTGGATTCCTTGCAACCACTTCCCTTTCTGATTTTCCAGAGACAGAGTATAAAGTTTCCCCAAATGCCAATAAAACGTGAAATCCTATCCCACTCTTTAGGTTTGCTTTGTGTAGTCATCTTCTAAAATAAGAACCAGCAAAAGTTTTAAACATTGCTGTCTTCTATTTTTACCTTCATTCAATAGTCACTATTCTTCATAAACATCACAGTTTTTGTTTCAACATCTGTATGTTTTGGGTTTTCTAAACTGTTGGCTCTATTACTGAGAAAAATTGTAAGTATTTCCTTGCTCCTTCTAAAAAAAAAAAAAGACTTACATGAATGAATATGTTCCACTTCCTCCTCTTGGTTTTGCTTACAGTTATACTGTGCCATATAACACAGATGTCTATAGGTGAATGAAGTTTGAGTAAAACACGTTAAGTAAACCACATTTAGCATGTCGTTTTATAGGTAAAAGTAACCCTACAGCAATGTACAAATATTTGGCCTTAGAAGTTCTATGTTTTCTGCTTGCAATGTCCTCTACTTTTCACAGGCATAGTAATAATGCAGACACTGTTGTTGACTGAAGCAGTGAAAACATGGGCTATTTTCTGGTTCATTTTGTTGACAAGTAGGTGTGGGGGAGGAGAGAAGGGCTGAGTGTGGGTGGGTGGTTTGCAGCAGACTTCATCATCTATAATTTATTCTTTGGGAGGAAAGGCTTTTGCAGAACACTGGCATGTAAGAGCCTGAACACACTTACACAGCATTACATCATCCTCATTAAATTATTTCATTTTCTTGGAAGGCTACTCAGGTTAGCGCTCGGACTCACAGAGCCACAAGAATAAAAACATTCATGAATCTCTAGAAGCTGCGGCAGGAGCAGAAGGTCATGTCTCATGAAGGCTGGCAGAGAGAAACCAATGGGAATGCAACAGAGATAGGTTTAGCTCTAATTAACAGGTGTTAAGGTAAGAAATGAAAAACACCTCATCATCCTTTACGGGCCGGTGTTTCCACACCTGCCTAGAGTGAGATTCCTCCTGCCTCGGTGGGAGGTGACCGAGACTGGTTACCTGAGCTTGGGATTGCACTGACTGCTGCTCTGTTATAAAAGGGGCATGCCTGTACCCTCAGAGGTGATGAAACCAAGCTATCATAATCTCTTAGTACAGGTAGATAGGTAGGTAATCAGTAAACTACATTTAAAAATAGAAGGATATGATCCAGGTATTTATGTATCTTTACGCATTGAAATAGATGTATATGTATATGTATTTTGCAAAACATGAAATTATTTCTTAAAGATATCTTTAAGGGTCAGAGGCCAGATTTGTAGCTACATTTCAGCCACATTTGAAGATTTACACAGCACAGAAGTAGTCTGCTGATGCTCCCAATACTTCCTGAATGTCTAAACTCAGTCAAGAAGTAACTCTTGCAATTGCTACCATCCTCATGGTAAACAACGAAAATTCCCACTTCCTTCCTTTACTCTTGCTGCCTATTACTCTCGTCTCAGGCAGTTAGCCATTAGGCATTATTTCTCTTTCTCTAAAACTGCAACAATAACCAGTTGGCAGCTTTTGGGGCAAGAAGTTGTCAACCATCTATCCGTTTATCTGGTTACATGACAGAGCACATAGAGTTACAGCTGCTCTGCTGTTTGCTCCTCAAACCCTTGATCAGAGCTGGACTCTTATCTTCTAATTTTGTCCCTAAAATTTTGCCAGCTAGTCTAAATTAGTCACCTAAGCTTCACTGGTAGTTGGTAGAGAGTAACAAGCTCCTGCTGAGAACAATTTGTTCCATTTTAAAGAAGATGTTTGAAGACACGTGGGATAAATCCTCATTCCTATGCGTCTACTTACTCGCATGGATTGTAGGAGGGAGCTGAGAGACCATCTGATTTGACAGCTAACTTTTAGGTGGTTAAATGAAGGCCGATCTGTTCCAAGCTGGTTGAATAACAAGGGCGTGATGGGAGGTAAAAAATAAAACATTGGCACATGCCATGGGGGAAGATGTTTTGGGAACGTGCCAGCAGGCCAGAATATAACATAACCCAGTATACGGGAAGTAACACTCAAACTGAAGGGAGTTAGTTAGCTGGTACGCAGCCAGCTCTGCTCCTGCATTACACAGGGGAGACCATAAATATCTGTGATCATCCCTCGAGTCTCTGGAAACTCCAGAAAATTAGGATTAAGGTAGTCAGAGAAGTTAGTCTGATGATTTCAGAGGGGTTTGGACAGCTTGGAAAGTTATTTTTTATCTAGTGCAACCACTTCAAACTTGGCTGGTCTGTAAATCCTCGATGTTCACTGCTTTCCAGATGGGAGGACCAGGAAAGAGGGAATTACTGCTGGCTGGTCTGGCATTTTCAGTGTGCTATGGGCATGGGGAAATCCGGAAGGCAAGCTTTCTTTGTTGACTGGCTGGCTGGTAGCGTCACACTTTGCTCTGGGCCTGGGAATAGAGAGGTCAGTGACAAGTTCAGCGTGGCCACTGGGGACATTACAACACCTCAGTTCACTGGGAGCTGCAATTAAGATGTGCCCAGTGAGTCATGGCTGCACTGTGTTAATGGGTAGAACCCACCCCTGGGCAAGTGCCTTCTGCTTTTTTATCCCTTTCAATTTAGTTTAGCTTCTTCTGCCATTTTCCACCAGTGTGTATGCAGAGCTGGATAAGTGCTTGCCTGTTTGCAAATATTTTATTTGGTTCTGCAACATGGGCCTTAGATTTTAAGTAGTCTCGTAACCAGAGAACAAAGCTTAGAGCAGGCTGTTTCACCGTAACAGGTGCAACAGTCAGAGCTCTTTACACTTCAATTCCACATATGTTGGCCCAGCCTTACACTAATGATGACCCCTTTTTCAACAGCCATCAATTAAGTAACTGAATCAGAAATGAGCAATTTCTGACGTAAGTGATATTACGTTTACTGCATACATTTGCACAGAACTAAACTTTCAGTGTAGCTGTTTACAAATTTAATTTTGGCTATTGCTTGCTAGGCTAAAAACTTAACCTCATTTAAGATTGGGTAAAAAAAAAAATCTTTTTATTAATAGTCATATCTGGTTTAATTTTAATATGCAAGAGCATTTAATTCCCTAGATGAATATTTGTAGCTAGAAATGAAATAGACTTTGGTAAAACTATAAATACAAAGTGAATATCAGAGGCTGAACAGTCTTCTGATACCAGGAAAGACCCTTACATGCATGCAAACAGTTGTAGGACACCTGGACAGCATGACAATCAAACCTTCAGTAAATGTTCTATTAGGGTTGGCAAAATAATAAGCAAATAATTCTTCTACAGACTGAACAAATGTGGCTGATTTGAGACAAAAAAATTTCCTCTCTTCCTAAAAAGAATCCGTGCTGCATGAAGATGAAATGAAGAATGTTTAATGATTGTGTTAACACTTTGGTCGGGGTTTCCTAAACAAGTGGAAATAAAAAGAAATCACATGTCACTTCCTAACTATTTACATTTATCTCATTTTGTTAACTCTTTATCAAATTATTTAAACAGGCCTTCTTTTTTACATATTCTCGTAAGTATCCACAATGGGTTCCTGTCAGAAACAGGGTACCACTCTAGATGTACCTTGAGGATAAGCTAATACAGAAGTCCTATGCCCTAACAGTAAGAGAATAAAATGCATCTGAGGTTTTCAACCAGAGTGACACAGTGCATCAGCCCATCTTAGGCCAACAAAGAATTATTCTGTGGAATTTATTTCTTGTGTAGTTTTAAATTCCCAAATAGGTGGTTCCTTGAGCTGAATATTCTTTGAAAACTTCTCATTGGCAGGAATTTGTTCCTGATACATAAATTCATGTTTTAATCCTTCCTAAACAGTCCTTATTGTGTCTGTGCACATTGCAAATGGGATATTTTCCTTCCTTATTCTTTTCATCTTCAGTTATTTTTAAGCTCTTCTTCTAAGTGCAGTTATGTTCAACTACATGCATTTAGTTGTTAATATTTTCTTAGATCAAATCTTCACATATTGAACATTTGTGTCACTATTCTCTGATCAGATAATTTTTTTGCATTAAAACCTAGTGAAATCTGCAGGAATGATGTAAAAGTTGTGTTGAATGAGCTTTTTTTTTTTTTTCAATTTTACTAGCTATAGAGAAATTATGTAAAAAATGTAGACATGTTATTTCAAAGGCAAGGAACCAAACTTTCAGGCTGAAAGGAGATGAAGGTAAAAGAAGCTAAACAGAGAAATAGTTTGAATCCTGTTTCTTTCTCTTCCCTTCATTACTTCAGAATAGCAATTTATTCAGAGTTCCTATCTTTTCTCCTAATAAAAGCATGACATATACAATCTAAAATTTTCCCTAAACACAGGTAAATACACAGAGGAACTGGGGCATTAGAAGAGATTAATTTCATTTATTTTTTCTTAGACATTTTCAGCACTGATTTAAATTAAGCTCTTCCTGAGTAACCCTACCCAAAAGTCTTGCCTGCGCTGGATGTGAGGAGAGTTAATGAGCGCTTTTGAAAAAAAACCCCATGGAGACCACCAAAAAAATCCAAGGAAATTTCCATATAACAAAGCATCTACTGCAAATTAAGGTTGCTTATCTAAATATTAGTAAACTGTTAAAAAAGAACAAAGAATGTTGTGAAACAAGCTTTAAATTAGGGTCACACAACTTTGTATAGCCAGCTCACTGCTAACAGAAAATTAGGCAGCATTGTGGTTAGTTTAATGACAAGGCTCGAAACATTGGGCCTATGTCAGAGTGATCCAAATCCAAAGACAGACAAGCTTTGCTTGATTATAGTGATTACATCATGGTCATTAGAATTTAAACTAACTAACCCAAACACAGACATCATATCTTCATTTGATAGCTGCAGTCTAGTAAATAGTGGGAAAGGATGTTATGTATGGAGTAGCCTAGCTGAAATGAAAACAGACATTCTTTTTGAACCTGTCTGGCATTGAAAATGAAAACTTCAAAAAAAAAAAAAGTGTAAAGTGGACTTATAAAGCCAGAGGCCTTTGATTTTTAAGGATCTGCATAGTGTTTTAACTAGTCTTTGTTTCTCAGGAAAACCACCTCGGCACCCGGGTATGAGGCATCTTTGTATGCAGTCTATCACGGTGCAAGATGTTGAGTTTATCTGTGGGAACACATGAAGATTAGCAACGTCCTCCTTTTTGCTCCACTGCTAGAATTCCCTCCAAGTTTGTGAGTCATTGTCAGCTGCTTGCTAAAAATAACCACTTAGCACTGCTTGGACTTGTAGTCACAATGGTGACATCAACAGATGACTAGAGACAGCATAAACATTGCATATATAAAATGCATTTCATGTAAATTAATCTTTAATGCTACAACTTCACAACGCGGGGTGGGGGGTGGCATTCCACTGTCTAACAATGGAATAAGACATCCCCATCACCGCCCCAAATGAGTTGTGTTCCTGGTCTCCCCACATATGCAAAGAAGAGATAGAGTACTCTGAGTCATGCTTGGTCTTTCAAACAAAGAGAGAACCTTGACACTGAAAGCTCCCTTCCCTTTTTGATTTTTAAAGTTAAAAGTTATCATATTCACAGAAATCAACATTTGAAATCCTTCTTGCATTTCTGTCTAATAAACCTGTGTATAATAAATTACAAGGATCAAGGTCATTCCCATCCACACTTAAAATGTTATAGGTCAGAGACAGTGCATATAAATCAAAATAGCTGCATTGATGTTCTGGGCGCTAATACAAAGAAATACAGACTAAAGGGCAGGAACATCTTTGGAGGATTGCCTTTGCCTACTTTCAGAATATAGACATTTATCATAGTGCCATTATCATTAATGCTTTGAGAAACTCACACTTGAAATTTCACACATCCAGGCTGTTGCAAAATGGTTGTGCTGCAAAGAATTGTATGTTATGGAATGTCTCACACTAGAGACAAACAACAGAGTCAAATTTAACACATTTACATTTAACATTCAATAGGAGACTGCATTTCTCAGAGACTCCTAAAGATGCTTCACAGACAGACTGTCCTAAACCAAAATTCCTGTGTCAGCTAGCACGGGCTTTACTCATTTCACCAGAGTGTTATTTCAACTTTGCCTGACTTCTTCCATCTTGCAGCTGCAGATAGCTGTTGAACATAATAAAAGTGGGGAAAAGAGAGCTCTGAAATAGGCATGAGAACTAGAGACAAAATGGCCATTTCATGAGTTGTACTTTATCGTTTGGCTCAAATCTAAAGAATTTGCTACTACAGAAGCATTCAAAAGGCAGATTATTTTTCATGCTAAACATCAAAGGCTTTAGAGGCATAACACATGAAACTTTTCTAAATATTAAAAGAATGTGAAGTAATGTAGTTAATTTTACCTTTCCTTCCTTCCTTCCTTCCTTCCTTCCTTCCTTCCTTCCTCCTTCCTTTCCTTCCTTGCTTCCTTCCTTGGCTAAAGGGATTTTCCTTTTGGCACGTTCTTCCCCCCCAGCCCTATAGCTCTCCTTCTTGCTGCGCTGGGGCACAGCTTTACCCGGAGGGACGGAGAGTGTTATCCCTTCATCCTGGGTGGATGCAGAAATCATGTTTTCTAGCCTGAGCAACTGGATGAAAGCTACCAGTTAGATCTCAGACCTTGTAGGTAAGTAATCTGACATCTAAAATGTGTTGCAAAAAGTAGGCATTATATTATCCTGTTACCCTTCAGGATAAGGTATGTAATGCCCGATTTGCCAACTGTCAGACTAGCGATAAGATAGTGCTGGTGAGCTGGCAGTCTGGATCAGTAGCTGAGCCTCAGTTATGTGGTTTTATGCAGTCAGATGCTGGTTCTGATAATTCTGTTGTCCACAAACAACTGCCAATGCATTTATTAAAGACAAAATCTAAGAGAATAATTGTCTCATTTGCATGTTGCTTCATGTTTGCATATCATGAAGCACCGCAGCCCAAATAATTTATGCATGGCTTTCTGATATAATTGGACCTGCACCTTTTATGTCACTCCTACTTGTGCAGTTCAAAATAAAATAAAATAAGATGACATCTTACTTTTTTTAAGGAAAAGTTTTGAAAAGAAAAATTTGAAAGATGTGAAAATATGGAGAAAGAATTACTGGCATTCATAGAGAGCACAGTTGGTCACCAGCAAGCCAGTGGAGATGAGAGAGGGGACCAATCCACAAGTTACATTCATGAATCAGTTACTGCTTTCCATTTAGGAGCTTCATGGAAGAAGTAAACAGTTTCTTCTGAGGCATTATCTCTTCTGAGATGAGTTTTGCTCATCTGTCTTAGATGACATANCATTCATAGAGAGCACAGTTGGTCACCAGCAAGACAGTGGAGATGAGAGAGGGGACCGATCCACAAGTTACATTCATGAATCAGTTACTGCTTTCCATTTAGGAGCTTCATGGAAGAAGTAAACAGTTTCTTCTGAGGCATTATCTCTTCTGAGATGAGTTTTGCTCATCTGTCTTAGATGACATAGAAAATCATGCTGCTGACAAACACACCAATAGAATCAGAGAAGGATATTAAAGAATATTTAAAAACTCAAGTAGTCATCCTAGTTAAGTAATCACATGGCTATTATGAAGAGTGAAATCCTGACTCCACTGATTTTGTACTTTCCTAACCTTCTAACCTCTGCAGAGGCACAGGACCCTTAAAAGCTGTCTATGGACATAGCAATATACGTTAAGTCTGAAGCCTAGATATAACCTAAGACATCTATGTGAGATAGATCACCAAACAGCTATAGATGTAGCTATAGACTAGCTCCACTAGTTGTAGATGGAGCCTAGGCAATGACCTTAGAGAAGACATCTTGCTACTGGGGGACAAAATTACTTGAATTACATCCAAAGTCCTTGATGTGAATCCAAAGAGTTTTTTGTATGTGAATGTTAAAAACACATGGGTTTTGCACAGCTAACATAATAGTTTATTTAAGGCTATCACAGGCATATTTGTAAACCTGCATATTCAGCAAGTTCAGTTCACAGAGGATGAGACACTATTATGACAGAGACTGAAATATCTATTTACACAGGGAAAGAAGCACATGCAGATATGAGTCACATACAGTGGCAAAACCCAGTAATAGGAGCAGTTCCATCTCTTCTGACAAATGTTTAACCTGTGTTGTCATGTGAAAAGAAGAGAAAGAAAAAGCAAAGAAACCCAGAATAAAATGTGTTACTTTGGCAAAAATGGTAAGCCACTTTCATCTACAGAAAAACTCCATTTATAAAGCTTTTTATGTTACTTGTTATCTTGTTTTGTGTATGATACATCAATTATAACTGCATTGATCATTCAGTGTTACCTCACATGCAAACAAAATTTGAAATCACCAACCAGTTATCTAGTATGGGGGCACTGGAACAAAAAAAATCCCCATGAGGCAACTATGGACAAGACTGTCTTATGCTTTTCCAGAAGAATAAGGGAATGGAGGATAGTACAAATTATAAACTGTATAATATCTCTACAACTGATATCCATTGCAGTACTGCCTAACACTTAGTGCAGCAGAATGTACAGAAATATCTGCCTTATTTAGCAATACTGACACTGTTTTGATTCCTGTTATACTCATGCATCCAGCTAATACAGCATTAAAATTTGTTCAAACAAGCTAAATTCCATATCATGCCATTTTTGATGGCCAATCTGATATCAGCTCACCAGTCTGCTTGATGGGTTGTTCTCTGTTTTTCTTGATGGCACATTAAACAGATTTCCCTAATTTTTGGTATCTCAGATTTCTGTTCTGTCTTTTAAAATCAACAGGCTATATTTCGTATTGCTAAGGCCTTGTAATAGCTTTGTAGCTTCCATCTTTCCTAATGCTAAAATAAATGTTCTTCAGAGCTGGACTCTTCTCCAGGGAATCCTAAATTACAAAAATTTCAAGCCTGAGTATTTTAGAAGGTGCCAATGAAAGCTAACGACATTGAGGGGCAATTTACACGGTAACAGCGGGTTTAAAACAATCATATACAGAATGTCCATTCTAGTTCATCAACTGAAATCTGCATTCTTACATTTGTAAATAGTAAAACAAAAAACCATAATGTGAAAAAGTGTGAATTGTTTCACAATGTCATGCTGCAAAGAGCAGTAAAGTAAACATTTCAGCAGCTTACTGCATACATTAACAACACAGCCCAGAAAGCGCTAGGTGTTTGGAAACTTTGTACCAGATAGTCTTCATGCCTATGCTTATTTACTCAACATATGTTCTCTTTTGTCTCGTGCTATCATACACAGCATCACTCCATTAATAGGAAAGTCAGGTAACGGGGAGCATAGCTGCCTTTGGGGCTACAAGTTCTGCCGGTTGTTTTTGTTCTGTGAAAAGTTTTTTCTGCACATTTCTGGTTACATGGCAGAGCCTCCTGGCAATGCAACTGATATATAGAAACATATTTTAATGCTTTAAAGTAAGTTGAGCTTTCTGGGGTTCAGTAGTAAGGAAAGCTTCAAAACAAGAATTTTTTTTGCAGTAAGTGTGACCTTGAGACACCAATTAGAGCAAAGGTGGAAGCTGTAGATTTACAGGACAAAACACAAACTACAAAATCTCTTACACCAACACTGCAAGGTGTGTTTTTTTCCCCTGCATTAATCACAGCCTTAAAATACCGGTACCAGCCCTGTTTGAAACTCAGCATTCTTGTGTCACACAGGGTTCATTTTGCTGTGTGTGGGTTTGCACCTTCTCGCTTCCCTGCTCAGGTTTCAGACCTGAAAAGTCTCAAGCTCTCCAGTCGCAGCATGGAATGGGTCATGCTTCCTGCTCCCCCATCAGAAGAACTGCCCTCTTTAATGAGAGAAAAATAACAAAGAATGCATAACAGCGCATTTCTGGCACACGCTTGGAAATCTGGGGTGGTTGGTGGGCATTTTCGTGAATACCAGCACGAAACAGAGTATCTGGTAATAAGCAGGATTGTGAATCCATGAATGATGCCAAACTGAATTTGAGCCTTTTATTTGTGCATGTATTTGCAGATCTGTTTCTGTGTTATTNGAAAATATCAAAGAATGCATAACAGCGCATTTCTGGCACACGCTTGGAAATCTGGGGTGGTTGGTGGGCATTTTCGTGAATACCAGCACGAAACAGAGTATCTGGTAATAAGCAGGATTGTGAATCCATGAATGATGCCAAACTGAATTTGAGCCTTTTATTTGTGCATGTATTTGCAGATCTGTTTCTGTGTTATTTGACCAGATGTAGCAAATAAGCATTTCTTTATTTGTTAATGGAAACAAGTTCTATAACATAATCTATTAATGAAACCCAGATGGCAACGAAGCACAGTGCGTTACTATTTTGTCATTTGCTTAAGAGCTTTGTGATGTACTGTAATTCCATCTTTCATCAAAAGCATCACAGCTACATTTCTCATCAACATGGGGACAGTTGATGGCTTTTCTGTAATATTGGCAATAACTCCCGCAAAGGCAACAATCCTCTCTGGTGTATAGCTTCAGCCCAGTGGCAGCGTGTTGAGGAATCAAGGGAACCAGAGAGACAGGAAAGAGGAGTGATTATGCACACTCCCCAAAAGTAGCATCAGAGCAGTTCCCATGGCAGAAATCTGGGCCAGCCCTCTTCCCACAGAATCTTTCCCTTTCCTGTTAAACACTTTGTATACAGAGCAAAGGAAACATACAGGGGGTAAGCATAGTGTAGCCGCTCTCCCATAGAGTATGAACATAGTAATTATGTCTTTACAGTTATGTCTCTGGTTTCCTACGTTGGTGATGAGAGGATTTGCTTTTGAATTTTGCAGAGAAGGGGCATCAGAGCAATTGCCAATAATTACATCAATGAAAGAATAGCTGAGATCATAACTTACTGCGTCTCTCATCTGATTCCAACTTCCATACACTCTTAAAAATATGTAATAAATCTGACTAATATTTTAAATGAGTGTTGGTATGCACATCTTGGGTGATACTTGAATGGTAGTATACGTCCTGGCCAAACTTTCTGGTCTAGGTGACCACCAGCTGACGTAGCCCAGAAACAAGAGTTTGGAGAAGGTAGTACTTAAAAATTATCTTCCTTGTCTATGCAGTTGCCTTTTGTTTGGCTGATTCGTCAGGGATTTCTATTAAAACCTTGCATTACCTTTTATCCCTTAAATATCAGTTGAAATACTCAGTAGAAGGAAAAACAATTTTATTTCTAATATCTATACACTGTTTCTGTAGCTGTGCTGTTCAAAAACAGAGGGTTACAGCCAGAGTTGAAGGCTGACATTTTTCTCTTAAACTCGAACTGTTAGATAGTCACAAAGACCCCAGAGTCTATTTGTTAGAGTAAAATGGCTGTACTCTGGCATGGATAACTCACAATAAATGACTTAAAGCAACGCTGCCAGGAAAAAAGGAAAATCACATTGAAACCAAAACGATAACTTTATTGTTAGCGTGCCTTAAAAGAGAAAGTTTGTGGCAATAACTTCTGTGAGTGACAGTTCGGGAAATTTGTACTGGTAATGATCGAAGTCTTTCATTTTTGCATTCTTTAATGTGTCCTTGAGCATAAAAATAAGAAACATTGTACAAGCAAAGGAAAATATTTCAAAGAAGAGAACTTAGAGAGAAAAGTTATTTTAAATTTAACTGCTATATGGCTTTTATAGCACCTACAGCTGAGAAGAATACTTTCAGCAAACCCGTATTTCATTGTGCCTATGTCAGTTAATACATGACACATAAATTATAGAGGCTACTTTTTAAAAATGGTACTGTTTTATGAAAGGTGCTAAGTAAACATTGTTGTGTTAAATTCTAGCTTTGTGCTTCCAGTCTCACTGACTTATTTTATTTGAGACTCACTGTGTCATTTGGATATGTATTAAAAAAAAATTAAAAAATCCCCAAACTCTCAGCTTTTGAAAAGGGGACCTTTTCCACCTTTTGAAAAATATTTCATGGCCGTTTCGAGCAGTGGTGATCTGGAAAGAAAACAGATTAGAACGTTTGATAATAGAGGAAGGAAATATTATTATCACAGCTTGAAATCTGTTAACAGGGCCTTCCAAATGGGGCAAACATTAAAGTCAAATAGAAACTCAATTACAGGAAGATTTTCAACTTGTCAAAAATAATTGCATTAATGTCAGCAATGCTGAAGGTCTAAAACAAGGAAACTATTGTACAGCGTCTCTAGAAAGAAAGATTAAAGGAATGCATAGCGTAGTTTTAGCAGAAGGTCCAAAAATGCTCACATTTATTTTGGTTTTAGTTCTGAGGCCAAAGACCACAGTACTGCATAAAACTGAAACATCAATCTATAACTTTCTGACAGATGTTACATCACACAAAGACCGTGGAGTACTCAATAAGAGAAACCATTTATCTGCTTTGCTCTGAACCAAAACTCATAGTAAATACCATGTAGAGGGCAAAGATTCAAGCAGTTTGGAGGAGCTGGAGCCTTGAGATATGAACTGGTCTGTGCTTGAATGTTTGGCTCTTATTACAGGGCGGGTGTTCTGCATTTGCAACTAAAGCTCCAGCAGGGTAAACTTTATTTAAGAAAATCTATTGAACCATTATAGAAAACATATATCCTTTACCGATTTAAATGGGAAATTTTACCTACCTCCTACCACTTTTTTCAATTATGTTCAGTAGGAGTTACAACTCACAAAGGCAAAAACTCTGCTTTTGCTTAAGTCAGAATTAACTCCTGCTGCCCTTAGGAGAGGAGCTTGCTTGGGTGGAACTGAGGAGACTGTATATCCTCCATCTTTCTTTTTTAAATGCAGCTCATGGCCTAACAACCTGTATAACTTCTCCCTGGTATGAAACAAAGATCATTTTGGTTCACACCTTCATGTAGAGGTATGGTCCAAGGCCATATTTTGAAAGATATTGAGGGTCTTTTGCAGTTATGGACCACATTTCTTCTCCCTTACTCTTAGGCAGTGGTTGACACACCTAAGTTATTTTGCCTTACGCACTCCTAACATCCAAGGGTGACACATCTCTCCTATGATCTAGTTGTGAGTGTCTGACTACGTTTGTTGGCTGTGAAGAAAATGTAAAGAGACTGGGCACTGAAGATAAGCATCTCGGGTAAAGTTAGGTTTGATGAATGCAGGGCTGAGCAGCACTTTGAAAAACAGCTGACTTCAGCTGAGCTAATTTGAAAATCCTCTTCAGTAACTAATTGTATAGAAAGTGTTTAAACATATTTAGAAAGCTTAATTTAAGATTTTTTTTTCTGTGATGAAGAGAGACCCACCAGAAAAATGGGGAAGAGGAGGATTTTTCAATTTCAGCTGTGCACAGTGTCGTACGAGAGCAAATTCCTGTTTGTTTTTACTCCTCTACATGCCTCTAGAATAGCTTCATGAATATGTGGAAGTTGTACTAGTGTAGAAAAATCTTTAAAAACCTAATGCCTGATTTTATTATTTTAAAAGCCTAGGTATCAGTAATGTTATTACTGTGTTCAGTATTCTTCTAGAAGACCAATAAAAAATGAATGTTTCACAATACAAGAGAGACTTTTATTCTCTGTCCCCTGATTTTCCAGCCAAGGTTGAGATTTTTTTTTATAGTACTACTGTCTTCATAAGCAGTTCCTGTGTTCATTCTGAGCTGCGAGGACACATCAGGTTAAACTAGAAAAATAAAGTATTAGTATCACAATTTTTCTTTTCTTTCGCTCTGCTGTATTGTAAAAATTCATACATGAACCCCTGCAATGCACAATAGTATTTCTCTCCTTCGTTTTCTTCTTCTTCCTCCAGGTGTAATTCCAATAATCTGTTGTGACTGGAACAACTAACTGGTCAGTGCCTAGATTCTACTGAAATTAATGGGAATTAGATCTATATGAACAAGCACCTAGTGAGCTTCTCAGAAGTTCTTAGGCAGGTTAGCCATTTTTAAAAATCTCACTGTAGGTCTGTTTGCAACTTCAAATGTCCTAATATCTTTTCCTAAATGTGTAAGTGATTTTCACAGACCATTACATGTTCTGAAATTAATTGCTTTAAGAGATTGATATTTTCTTCACTTAATTAATCTATTGAAATCTCTCTCCTCTTTTTTTTTTTTTTTTTTCGGCGCGCAAAACCAGGAGCTGATTATGCCATGTGACTGGAATGGCTTCTTATGAAAGCCTGGCCCATGGAAGTGATGCAAATGTTAATTTTCCTTTAATCCTCACAAGCTATTGAAGTTGCACAGCAATAACACTCAATAGCTCATGCCAATATTTTAATAGCCAAAGTGACATCCACACTGTAAGAGCCAGTATTCTGCTAACGGCCAGGGTCAGTAACACTTTTGCAGGGCCAGACCAAATACTTTCCCAATCAGTACATTTCCTAAAATTATTTCATGGACCAGTGATGAGAAAGAAATGTTCAACCTCTGATATTGTTTGTTTAAGAGTTAAAACAGGTCCTCTCCAAGCATCCCCTCACCTTAGGAAATCTGTTCTCATTTCCTTACACCAGATCTGCTTCCAAATGCTGTGCTTTGTTACAAGACCACAGGATTTTTTAATAAACAAAATAAATGTACACACCAGAAACACTCTGAGTTTGTGCTAGCTATTTATTTTATTCACATCACAAAGAGATTTGCAGATCACCTTTTAAAAGCTGCATGCAGATGGATTTCTACACCAGGGATGTAGAAACCAGGCTGAGGACTGCTGATCTGGGATTCAAGAAATCGTGGCTTAGCTTGTACTTTAATTCCCTTGGGCTCTCCTGTTTCAAGACAGGGTGCTATGGCGATTCTGCATCAGAAGCAAAACATGAGCCTGATAAGGCAATCAACTTTGCACTCAAAGTGCACGGCTTGCCTTTAAAAAGCAGGCCTGGACATCACCATTCACCCAGACATGAGACCAAGGTAGAGTGTGCCATAGCTCCCACTACCTTATGAGCCTTGATCTTTAGCAACTAGGACAGAAAGAGGAATTGATTGTGCCTCATTTTTCTCTACTATGAAAACACAGTGCAGTGAGGAGGTGTACTAAGATGCAGGAGTTAAAGAACAGTCAGCAACTTGGTGCCTCTGGGACAAATAAACTGATTATTCCACCCAATCCCCACTCAAGTGCTATTTTAAAGATGTGGATCCACTGAGTATTGGGCTCTGAAGCCTTAGGTAGGATTTACCTGCAATTGTGTCTAGTCAATAGGGAGTAAGGAGTATCCCTCAGGAGAGATCCATTCCACAGCATTTGGTGATAAGCTTCTAGGACATAAATCCCACTCCCTCCTTCGACCCTGAGCAGTTATGATGTTTCAGTTGCTTGCAATTTAGTGTGGAGATTTGTAGCAGGGAAATTCTTTGCCTCGAGAGGTGTTTCCAGGTAGTAATTTAGCAAACTAAGACCCGGATTGCTCTCTGAGAGTACCTGTTTCTCACCAATATCTGCAGACGCTGAGTAGAGCAACCTGGGTAAGTGTCTAACATCAGGTAGGGGGAGCCAATCCCATATTGTCTCCTTCTGCTGGGAAGTCTCACAGAGCTCCCTCATAGTCTTGTCTCAGCGTGAGAAAACCTCACTTGCGTGTAATGTTTGCATACATTTGTTGAACATCTGCGTGTGCAAATGAGCATGTGTGGAAGTGCAAGATTTTGTCTCTTGGTGGCTAGTGATGTACTTGAACATTTGGCCCCACACATATCAGATGGGACTCTTCCGGCCCAAAGAAGTCTACTTTAGAGATGGGCATTATACACTTTCATTGTATGAATGTTTACTCTTCCATTTTATGTCATCAAACTGTCAGAAATCTCAGATGCACAAGGGAAGCAGAAGCAAGCATGAAGTTCACAAGGAAGTTCAGACTGAATTTGAAACCTCAGACATTTTAGGGAAGACTCTGGCCACTTATTTTCTGTTGCAGTCTGTTACAGCTACTTAGCTCTTCTGCTCAATGGGGTTTGCATTGCTGACTATTCATCATTATTATTTGGACAGATTGTATGCAATATAATCGGTGAGGTTTTAATCCGTTATCAGTACACGACTGCAGCATATTAACAGGATTGCAGGATACAATTTTGTCCTATTTTAAAATGTTCAAGTAAGTGAGTTACATAGAAAGCTGAGTGGAAGACAGCCTTCTATCTTCCCTTAGCATAAGAGAGACATTCCAGTGCGTTACCAGACTGCGATTTAGCAAGGACTCATTCAAAATGTTGATAATGGATAAAATAGTTCCGAGCAGAAAAGCATAAAGAATCTCCTCCTACTGACTAAAATTTATAGTTGTGGCTTACATAGTAGCTTAGCAGTTCACATATGGCTTATGTCAATGGCAGAAACCATGTTATTTTCTAAATCACATTGATTTGTTATGTGGTACTGAAAGATCTTAAACAGAATCATTGGCTATAAATTACAGAATCTAGTCCTCTACATTCTTATCTGTGTTTCAGATCCGTCAAAGTGAGCTCAAGAGTCAAGTCTTCTATGTACACAATGCTACTAGTCAAAGAATAAGAACTAAGACCGTTCAATTTCCTCCTTTTTTGGAGTCAAGCCAGGCTGACATTTTCCTTTCTGTTAGTTTTGGCAAAGAGGAAAGAGAGGGAAAACTTTACTGCTCTGTTACTGATGGTTTTTTTATTTTGTTTTTATTAAAAATGTTGAAACATGGGCTCTCTGTCAAAATTATTTTATTATTGAAAGCTGGGTGGGGTGAATGAACTGGCAACAGTTCAGAAAGCCATTAATGGTACTGATAACGGAGAATCCTATTCAGCCTCCACAGCACGGCAATACTTAATTGCAATAAATTTTACTGAAATCTGGTGACTGATGTGCACAGTTAATGAATCGGTAAAGATTCAAAGGTTAATCTGCTGGGAGGTAACAAGTTCTGCCCATCTGATATTGTAACCAAAATATGATATTTGTTAGTTACATGATGATGTTTTTTGGGCATACAACAGAAAAAATGAGTTTTTATTGGCTGCAGATTTGTTAGGTCTCCAAGACCAAAACACAGAAAAAGCAACAACTCTAATGGTGATTCTTGAACCACAGACAAAACTTAAATATATTAGAGGTGAAATGTGACTCCCTGAATAAAATATATTGTCAAACATCAAAGGAATTGCCAGAGAAGCAGAGTGTTCCTTGAAGCTGAGTTGCATGCGTGCCCAGGAGCGACCCCCTCTCAGCCCTCGGCCCTTTTCCAGCCAGTGCATCGCATCACCCGAAAAACCTGAGAGACAAAACGGCCGTGCAGAATTTGGGAAGGGTGGTGGAAAGTGTGCAGTGAAGCCTCTTAAGAACTTCCCTAACAATAAAGTAGCTTTCTAGAAACAAACGAGCAAGGTCCAAGCAGACTTAAAGTTTAACTGAAAACAGGAACGCAAAGGAAGCAAAAGATAATTCGACAAACAACAGGAGTGGTGGATGAGGTAAGAAAGCTGATGATTAATGCCCTCACTTCGCCCTCAGGACACTTACATTCAGATCTCGTTCTGCCACACCTGTTTTGTGGCTTTGAACATGATGTTTGCACTCTCTGGGCCTAGAACCTCCCTCTTCTCCCCCACCCCTTTATATGAGGTTAGTGGCAGCTACTGCACAGTGAGGACAAAAATGTCGAAGCCTGTGGGAAGGGCAGATCTTGCAGGTATTCCTAACAGATGGAAACTGTGCCATGAAAAAACACTCCCAGTGTCTTTGACAACCCATGGCTTGAAAGGTAATGTTGCATACTAGACTCTTCATTTCCAGTTCACAGCAGAGGGACATAGTCTAAGTAAGGCTGCCAAGGAGTGAAAGGTGATGATTCCCACAGCACATTCATTCCTCTATACAGTTGTCCATGGGTCAGCAAAGCCTGGAAACTGACTGCTTTAGGAACCTGTGGAGCACACGCCCTACGCTTGGTCATCTCTTCACAGCTCTCGACACAGGGTGACAGGCTGTGAAGGAAGATCTTGCTACATATCTACATCAATTCAGTTTTATGAGTCCTGGCTTTTCCTCCTGTCTTTCTGTGCATGGACCTTTGTTCCTGTCCTAGCATTTGTTCATGTGTTATATTAAAAATGCATTATTCTTTTATACTCTGCTTTGATAGACCTCTCTGGCACTGGGGAGATAATAAAATAACATAACCATGAATTTAATGTAGTCTTTAACAATGAAAGAAGATTGATGAATAACACATTCCTTTTCTGTAGCACTTTTACAAATAAATCTTAAAGCACTTTCTAAGTGGGGTGCTGTAGACGTCATTACAACACTTACTTGAAAGACAAGAAACTGATGCACGTAGCAGCAAAGTGACTTGCCCATGGTCACTCAGCAAATCAGAGGTAAGGCTAATCTCTGTTTCTCCAAGGTGTCCCCAAGGCCAGAAACCCTCCTCTGAAGACTAACACTATTCTTTTCTATTAATTTGTCAACAGGTTATGACAGAGCCAAACTGTACGCATTCTGGCTCAATGTAGAAGGATAAAGCAGTATCTCTGTATGCCAAGCTGAAGTCTTCCACTTTGGGACATATCAACACTTGCTTTCTCTTGCAGAATTTGTCAGGAAAACAGAACTACCGTTTCAGTCCAACTCAGATGCGTGTTACCCGAGACCCAGCTTGAACATGTCCTAGGCTCCAGTCTGGAAGTTAATATGGACCAGGGACCATTCCCGATAGTGCTAATAACCGCCAAGCATTTTGTGCTGAAGAACAAGGAGTTACCAAAGGACAAGAGAGGGGCAATTGATACATTTGGAATTTACCTCCAGTTGATTTTGAGTTCTGAGTTTCCTGTGTCTGGAAACATTCCTCCCTCTGTGACCATCTTGGTGACAAACTGCTGGCAGCTATAGTGTTGATAGAGGATTGAAAGAGGAAGGAAAGAATCTACTACTGTGTCAGAGACCTGACTTAGGCTTCTCTGTGATCTTTCTTCTCTTTGTTAGGCTTCAAATTTGTGTAATTATTCTTTATAATGTGATATTATTTAGTAATATCCCACCTATAAGTAAATCTGCAGGCAAAACATACCAGTAAGAGCAAAATTCTCATTCCATTAAAGCTTAATACTAGCGCAATCAACTTCCTATTTCAGAGTCAAGGTAAGTCTATGAAAGACCTCCAGGGTCTGGACCAGGATCTAACTACAGATTCAGATTGTGGGTTACAGCACCAATTTTGCTAAAAGGCCTGGTGAAATTTCATGGAAGCCAGTTGGTTCAGGACCAGATACCAATCTAAAAATTTAAATTGGCTTTAGATAATATACTAATAGCATTTTTAGTAACTAAAATTTGTTTCCACTCCCAATGACATCATAGTGATTAAGGTGGCAGTCACAGTCCACTAGACAAATGCACATCAATAGGTTAAGTAACTAAATTTGCTGTCTTTTTTTTGAAACTTCCAACTGATAAAAATATCACTGCAGCACTTTCATAGTACTCTTTGGGTAGTTTGTTCACTACCACTTTTGATGACATTATCCGGTTTGGCTGTTCAACACTGAACAAACGATTTTCAAATAAAAAACTCAGAAGAATAAATCTGAGACTAGGAAACTCAGTCATTGGCACAGGATGATGTAAAGACTACGATAATCTCACGCTAAAGGATTTTGCTTATTTGCATGTAGCTGCTTGCATCAATATTTCAGGACAGGCTTTTAAAATTAGTAATGATAAAAAGTTGATTACATACATTTTCAAATCTTTGCAGGATGATATGAGGAGACATTAATAGCATTAATAGTATTAAAGATACGATATGCTATCTTCTAAGCTCAAGACAAACACGCAGAAAATGTTAGAACGATACCAAGTGGTGGGCTGATATGGGACCATAAGCCAGGATATAAAGCTGGGTGGAATAGAGATAAGACAGTGAAATATCATTTTCACTGAAAGACAATCTGGAAGGTGGGCAGCTGAATTTTAAAGGTACTTTGTTTCTTTTTCCTTCTTCCTTAATAGACACTGAATATACAGGGCCAGGAGGTCGTCAGCAGGAGTTCAGCACAAAGCCTCGAAATAGCAAAAATATGTCTTTATGCTTAAGCTACGTTTTTAGTGCTGAAAGAGGATTTATAGTCTGAGAAGGAAAATTTGAAACTTTAGTATGGTAATTCAGGACATTTTGGGGAGGGGCAGGGTAGTTTTTGGTTTATTTTTTATTACCGATCCTGTACTTATATTGAGATTAAATTAGGATAAAATTAAGGAATACCAACAGAATAAAGAAACGTCATTGCCATGACTATATATTTTAGAAGAAAATATTAATTTACTTGAAATAAAATATGTTTATGTGTTTATATAAATATATATGTGTATCAAGCAGGCCAGTTATGAAAGGTAAGGAAAAGTCACTACAGAAGGCTAGGTTAAGGGTTATAGTAATATTTAAATTGTAAAATAGTAAGTGCCATGGTGACCAAAGCAAGCTCCAAAGCATATTAGGGTGGCATGAGAAGAATTTAGTGTACTGCAGGGCAAGAAGTTAGAATCCGGAACTGGAATTCAGCACAACGATCTTTGAGTAAAAAGAAATACCCTTGAAATGCCTCCTAAATATATTTTTATTATAACTACATAGTGATCAAATTTAGGATACTACCCTCTGTTGATTGACTCCATGAAATAACCCCTTATGCACTGTCCCTGAGCTATCTTCGAGTAACTGAATGTCTGTGGTCTAACCAGGGAATATCATGTTCAACAGCAGGAACACATGATGGATGATGCATGGTCAGAGTCCATATCCTGAACATGGTCACAAACAGATCAGCTATGATCATCCACAGCAATGTGGATGAGAAATATAATAAACTTATCCCAAACAGACTTTGGCTTGTGTGATCTTTGAGGGTGTGTGAGGAAAAATAAGTCACTGCATCTTGAAGGAAAACACAAAGTTAGCAGGGTGATGAAAGGAGAGAAGATGCACTGTGGCTCAGAAACTGTCAAGATGGTGATGGAACGACAAAAGGATGATCACAGGATATCCTTGTCAAGAAGAGAACAAGAAAAGGAAAGTGTTCAAGAAAATTCTCGATGTATTTATTTTCTGCTGCATCCAACAGCTGCATACAAAATTAAAAAAAACCCCTATTCTGAAAATGTTAATACACAGAGTCTTGCAATCAGATGGTTTATATTTAGAAAACTTGCCACTAATACATCATACTGATGCACAACACAATGCATTTTGCCACTAGTGAAATACTCTCAGAACATCATTTTCCTAGTTCAATCAATTTGATCCTGATTGTCAGAAGTAACTGATGCTTCTGGGTGTCAAATATGAGGGGCTAGATTTTCAGAAAATCATCACTTTCTAATGTGTCTCAAAAAATTAATTAAATTCACTGGCTGCTTTTTAACGGGTTGACAGCTTTGTTTTTAAGCAAATTCTCCTGCACAGTTCTATGATACCAATGAAGCAATTAGGCTGTGATATCCCAGTTTAGTGCAATCCTTCTTTGTGGCACTTTGTGGTGCCATGTGCAGAAAATTCAAACATCAGGAGCAGAAAGAAAAGATCAGGTAGTAAAAGCAATGTATGTTTAAATAAAAAATATAGAAATTATTGTGTAGTTTTAGATGACACAGAAATCTGTCACTGAGCTACCTTCTACTAACTGTCTGTTCTTCCAGGTTTTACTCAACTGGCAGAGGTGTTTCCTAAAGAAAATATCATACTGTCTGGCCTCTTTAATACTTATCTACCATCAAGATACAAAACAAAACAAAACTGAGGCTGCTTCTTTGGCACATGAAACAGGTGGAACATTTCTTCTTTGTCTTTGTCCAACATGAAAGATTGTTGCATCTCTGAACTTTAAGGCATGTGTCCTTTGGAGTAATGCCCCTTCCGCTGGTTCTCCTCAAGTGTTGGCAGCTGGTCAACTTCTTTCCTTGGCTTTGCCAACGACAATATTCTGTGCTTCAGCATTTCCTTTGTGTATCTGTGTCTGACATGATTTTCCTTGCATACAGAGAGAAGTATACAGTATTTTGGTTTGAATAGTGTAAGTAAAACAAGTTACCTGCAGACTTTACACGAATGAATTTTGCAATAGGTAGTAGTGAAGTCCACAAATGAGTTAAAATAGAAAATTTACTCTGAAACAGGCTGATAAAAATATGGGCTTTACCTTACCCTGGTAGTTGGAATTTTGGTTCTGGGGAAAGAAGGGAGGAAGATGGCTGAGACGCTCCCATTCTGTTTAGACACTTATGTCAAAACGACATGTGCATCACTAACCACGATGCAAATCACTTCAAATGCTGATGCTGCCCTGTTTGTCCTACTTTATCTGTCCATGTCTGCCCTCCCTACCTAGTTACCAAGCACCAGTTCCTCCCCGAACAAGGCAACGTATATGCACGTTGAAACTGGATGGACTTTTTTCGTTCTTACTGTAGTGTCTCATGAACAGATTGCTTATGGCTAGTAGTAGAATTCCTTTGGAAAGGAAAAACAAATGGCTCTTTAGGCCTTTAAAAGGCAAATGTCCAGAGCGGCATATTTTTAGCACAAGCAATCCACCATTAGTAAAGCTAAGATTTGCAAAAAATTATGTGGTTTTGGGTCCTCTCATATTTTGTTTCTCTGAAGCTCTCCAGTATCCATCCTGCTTAGACCACATATTAGGCAATATTTAAAATAAAGGGTTCAAGATGGATTCAATGACTATCTCATGTTTGCAGAACCTTTCTTTTTTTTTAATAAATTTGGTGTTAAAAGACACTTCAGCCTTTTATTTTCTTTGTTTTAATATGTAACACTGATCTCCATTGGAACAGATGGAAAAAGACAATGTTTACAGCGCACTTAGGAACATCCTTTCATTTTCACCTGCAGAAGGAGTGGTGACAGTATGCTCTGTATGTAATCTTAGATTTGTTTTTCATTACATTTAAAATGTTTATAGTGTTGGCTCCAAGATTAGAGGAAGTCTGCACAGGAAATCAAAGCGTTAAATACACACGTCTTGATTTGACATCAAATGCAGATTGAAAATTTTCTGATCTCAGTTTACCAGAAATTCAGATGATCATATCAAAACAGGACAAGAAAGCGGAAATAAAGGAAAAAGTTTAGTATTATCAAATTGCAGCTCTGGGCCAGGATTCATCTGTCCAGCACAATAAAGTTCTTACTGTCTATGGGACTTCAGAGAAATCAGTCTTCTTACTTGGCCTTTGAAGTCACCAAGACACCATTGCCTGTGATAAAAGAGTTTATTTATAACTTGGTCAGCTTATGTCCTTTCCCACTGAACCAGCAGGCTTTCCAAGGTTTGGGGATATAATTTCAAGGGCTGTTAAACCTCTGTCAAAGTTTTTCTGGCCCCCTAAGGAGCCTGACTATCCAGCATTCTGTTTGCTATGACCGAGCTTCATGTGAAAGCATTCAGAAAACTGACAGCTTCAACTGTGGCAGTTTTTGTAACAGAAAGTGGCATTTAATCTGAAAAAAAACCCATTAGCAAATCAGCATATAATTGGGTTTTTATTTCCTGCCTTTTTTCCCTTTTCTTTTCGATATCCTAAGAGATAAGACAAAGCACAATGCTGTAAGTTCCTGATCTCTATGGGAAGATGCTATTTATATATAACCCAGCAAAATGAAAGTGGCAGAAATCAGGGATTTTACTATGATGAAAGATACTAGAGTAAACCCTTAAAAGAGATTATAGCATAGAATGTAGCACTGTTTTAGGATAATATTGTAATCCTTCTGCCAGTTGTTGTCAGCAGCAAACATAAAGACTGGCTTAAATTATCTGAAGTGCTAGTTCTCAAAGTTCCAGGTTTGTCATGTCACATTGAACACATCTGCTGTCAAGAATTTCATTGAAAACTCTGCCTAAACTGTTGCTGAGAGTTAACATCAGATCAGTTACTGTGGCCCCACAAGCCTCTACAGTTTGGGAACCCTTGATCCAGACGTCCTCCCTAAATGAGCAAATACCAACTGGTTCAATGATAATCTGCCATCCGGACCTCCAGACAGCATCTTGGTCTTTCTGTGGTTAATATCAGTCCGATAAATGAGACGATTGCCAAAATCGTAAGACTGACTAAAAAAACACAGAAAAATTTGAAAAATACTAAGAAACGTGGGCTATTCTTATGACTTAACTTTCATTATTGAACTCTGGAGATCCCTATTTTCAATCTTTCCTTCACAGTCTTGTGAGCAAGAAGTTTTCTTTTCTTCTCGTTTTAAGTTCAGGCCAAAACTCTCACATATTCTGACTCAAGATACCGGGGTTAGTGTAAGCACCACATTTTGTGAGATTGAAGAAAAAGTCATGGAAGTTGTCCACACTTTTCTGAAAATTGTACATATGTTTACCTTCAGATAGTAAATACCACAGAGATAGGCACAGTGAATTAAGAATACTGCCATCTTAGTAGGAGAGTGATTCTTAAAATATGGGGTAAAGCCAATGTCCATCCCAACCAGTATCCTTCTTCTGACAGCGGCCAAGGGTGGAAACACGAGGAAGGGTGTAAGGGCAGGTCAGCTGTGTTGTTCTTCCCTGGCACACTCCTCCAGCCATCAGCTTTTGAGGACTTCCTAAGCTAGTATCTTCATGAGCTAATTCAATGGATATTTCAGAAAAATAAAAGTAAAAATAAAACAAGGACAAGGAAAGAGAAACACTGACAACAAGAAAATAGGGACTGTTGCGTTTATTAGACTGAGTAAAGAATGCTGGTGAAATAGGACAAATGCTTGCATTAGCCAAAGCATCATAAGCTTGGCAGAATTAGTACGCAGACAGTAATTGCAGCCGCAAAAATATTTTATCAGTAAGTGGTGTATTCAGGCCCATTTGCCCAGACAATCACAGCCTTAACATATTCTTAATGACTTCTGCTAACATTAAACAAGGTCTTTGCGAATGTCATAGGGCAGGAAAGTTTTCTTCTTTGTCTTCTGTTGATATCTTATACATGTTCAGCAGGTAGCATCACACTTTTGCTGGAAGAGATAGTGTTGTAGAGCTGCTCTTGCACGTCTGTTTTTTTCCTTCCTTAAAATGGGGAAGATCCTAAGCCATAAGACAAAATCATTGTCCTTCAATGTGTGTAAGACATTCTGTGTTTGTACATATTGTATGTGTAACGTGCCTTGTGTTTATTAAGCAAAAGGTATTATAAAATGACAAAGTATTATTATTATTAAGTAAAAATTTCTACATTTTGCTCCAAATAATTAAGCTGGTGTAAAGAAATTTGCACCATGTCAAGGCAACTCATGCAAAAATGCATTAACGCTTTCTTGTTTGATGTTAAAGATCTTGCCAAATATTATGGTGGAAAATAAATACTTTGTCCCTGTAGCTGTATATATTTCTATTGTGAATCTATTAAAATAAGGAGTTTTTCTTGCAGATTAGTGGCACCCAGAGCTGATTTAGGCAACGACAACTTTGGAAGTCAATTTATATTTGAATCAGGAAATGACTCAGTATTTTCTGAAGTCGTACTTCAAAGCTCACTCTTTTACAGTTAGGTAAAAATGATATCACATCTTCAGTATGTTAAATTAAACAATTGCACTGAGGCCCAGATTTACTTCTGATGGTGCTTTAAGCTGTTTTTTCATACGGTATACACATCTTGCCGGATGATTTTTGTCATATCTGTAACAATTAGTGAATAGTGTGATATACATATTCTTCTGTTCTATGACACTTTTTGCAATACTGCATGTCACTCTTTTATATTGCCATACATATAACTTGCCTGTAGTGTGTTAGAATTAGTGGTCTTACAGTTTATGAATCTCCTGACACTATATCTTATTATTATGTTAGCTGGAATGGGACCTTCAAGAGAAGGTGATAATAAAAAAAATGTTAGACATTAAGAAGCATTTCTACAAATGGTCAAACGACAGTGGAAAAGGAAATATTTTAACAAAGTAACATTAATATAGCCCAGAACAAATGCAAATAAAATCCCTGAGGAAGACTATCTGAAGAAACATACCATACGTTTGGCATAGCATACTTTACTGCATGCCCAACACATTTTCCACAAAGCCCTTGTATATTTTCTGTATGAAAATCTAAAGCATAAAGTCTTACATTTAGCAGTTGAAAAAATACAGGAGATTTAAAACAGCAACAGTTCTGCTGTATGCCTACAGATTTTTTTTGGCAATTGGATCTGAAGAAAATGATCTATCTCAAAAAAAGAGGAAAAAAAAGGCTGATGAATATGGTCATATAATATGATTGAGGTCTTTCTTTAAGAAGTAGAAAGCTTGTGTGGACTACAGAAACACACAGAAATAACTATTTTTGTATGATTACTAAGCATATTTTCAATATGATGATCTTCAGTCTTGACGCTGATTGAATTAAGGAAATGCCAGGCTCTGTGACTGAGCCCTGCTTGCTCATGCCATGATCCCCTTACGTGCGGGACACTGAGATGCTCTACAAGCTGGTGCTGCAGTCCTCTGTCAGCAAGGCTGCTCTTGACAGCACAGATACACTAAGAGGTTAAATGCACTATGTAGTTACCTCAGACAAAAAGTATTGTTGCTTTTCTCTGTGGCAGCAGACTTTTTAAGAACATATTTATCCACTTCAACCCCGTTTTATCCTGTTTTGCTTTGCCTTGTGAAGTGTCATAGTGATCTTACATATGCACTGTTGACTATTTTTAAACCTTTGACAATGCAGTCAACATAACCTTGCAGGAATTCAAAGATAGACATAAGTCACCCGCATTCACGAGCCTGTCATGCTGTGGGATGGAGGCGCCCACAAGGACATAAGGTGAGCCCATTCCACTAAACGGGAATTTCCCTCTTATTGTTTCGTCCCTCCAGATGAACAGAGATGAAGAATCACAAATGTATCGGTTTCAAAGAATTTAAGAGGTGTTTCAACAGCCTACAGACAGTTTATTACTACACTTGGCATATTTTGAAACTGCAATTCTGGAAGAGTTCCAGNACATAAGGTAAGCCCATTCCACTAAATGGGAATTTCCCTCTTATTGTTTCGTCCCTCCAGATGAACAGAGATGAAGAATCACAAATGTATCGGTTTCAAAGAATTTAAGAGGTGTTTCAACAGCCTACAGACAGTTTATTACTACACTTGGCATATTTTGAAACTGCAATTCTGGAAGAGTTCCAGAAAATCTCGACTCTACTGAAAGAGTCAGAGGTAAAGTGTGCATGGTAAAAGCAGACATCTCTTTGCTTAGTTTAAGCTTCAGGCAGAATAGTGCAATGGCAGAACAAATGAAGCTTCATTCAGAAATGTAATTTGTTTAAAAACAATCAAACAGAGATGACCACAAGCTGGAAGAATGAAAGATTTCGATATTTTAGGCAGAAAAAACACTTTATAAAATGTTGTAAAATCTAAACAAGTGAAGCGTTTGTGTAATCAAAATCAGTGATATTTGTCTTAAACCATTTATCAGCACCATGATGAAGCATGGAAGGTGGGTTGGAAGCATGTGTAATGTAAAAACACACACTATGCTGATGTTTTATTGAACAAATTAGAATGACTTTGAATTTAATGTAACAGAAAAAAAGTTTGATAGAAGGACATACATGTAAGTATACTGTATGCAATCTAAGTGCCAGTGGTGGAAAGCAGAAATACACTGAGTCAAGGCTGATAAAAGTTAAACTGACATTCTTATAACACTTTAATGTGTTCTGATCTTGTAGGACTACATTCATCGATCTCCATAGTTTCCAAGACTTTTAATTGCAGAGCGGAAACTGTATATTTTCTTGTCTCAATTATTAGCAAAATGTTGCAAAACATCTCTCCATTGTACTTTAGGTTGTGCAAAAGCACTTATTAAAATCACCTGTAAACCCTAAACTCCATTCATCTCAGTTAACTGAAACAAATAGTCAGAGGATTACCAAGATTCAGGGAGACCTAGGGTGAAAGTTGACCTCACAGTGCTCTTTATTTCTTGAAAGAAATAATATAAGCTATGTACCTTTTAATATCTTGCTCATCTAACACCAAAGTGAGAGAGATTCAATTTTCTTAGCTCATAACATCAATTATAAATTGCAATTATTCTTGAAAAGACAAATCCATCACACTTTGTTACAAACCCCTCAGGTGATGGGCAGCGTACATCAGCCAAGATGATGAGATTCTTGCCTTCTCTACAGCTCATTTCAATCTATTAAAATAAAACCTCTTTTACTTTGGTCCACAACCCCACCACCACAGGAAATAAGACAGGAGGTTGCTTTTCAATGAGCACCCATTCAAACCTTTTTAAAGGCAATATAGTCTTGCTACATAAAGCACCACAGTGCCTCAGAGATATTGCTATAATGGAGATGACAGGCTCATATGTCAAGGTTAGGTTGAAGTCTTCAGTATTGCAAGCAGCCTGGTGGGGAGGGCACAAAAAAGTGGCTGTCAGAACCACGATGTCGAGAGTCAGCTCAAATATTATTTTGATCACCCACTGTTATTAAGGAGCCAAATGTAGTTTATGTAGAGACATTTGATCCACTATAAATAAAATTAAAAATCAAACTGGACAAATCTCAAAAAGTTTGGCAGATGAATACTTAGAAATACTGAAGACAAACATCCACATAGCTGACCTAAGTGTGGTCCTAGAAAGCCAAATGGCATAGGGGAATGCTGGTAGCCAGCCTAGTTATTCCTTCCCACAGTAAATCCCTGTTCAGGTATCACTGTTATGATTACTTTTTATTTATGGTGTTATGGGTGTTATGGTGTTATCATATTCTTTCAGATGAATCCCAACAATGGCCTACATTCACAGGTGTCATATTTTACATAGTGTTCCAGTGTTACTGGTCTCATGTATGGAAAATGAAGAACTTGTTCCCATTTTTCAAACATTCTTTTTCTCACATCACAATTATTTCTGAGTTTTGGTACAGACTTAGGTTTATTATTTTACCCAATATGATCCAGAAACCATGCTCATCTGCTATTTCAGTAGATCTATGACTACAGACTGCTGCCAGGATAAGTGCTGGATTCCAGACTGTTGCTGTAAGATACAAGAATGGAGTACATGACCTTCAAAAGTGCCTTTAAAATGTGTTTTCTACAGTTGTCTTCGCTTGATTTTACCCCAGCAGAATTTCTAAGGGAGACATTGTCTTAACATTGACATTGGAATTCGAAGCGTGTTTTACTGCTCTATCCACAAGCACCAAGGAGCTCAGACGTTTTTGTAAGGTTTAGATCACTTGGATGCACAGAGAGATTCCAAAAAGACAAACTGAATCATCTTGAGAAAATCCCCTGGGCTGAAAAGAGTTGTGGTCTGGAAGAGTTCCTCTTCCCTCTTTGATTGCTTATGGTCCTTGGTGGATACTCAGTCCTGGGTCAGCAAGATCTTCTGTACTGGTCCTGCGGTTCGCACTCCAGGGGATGCAATGGTGGTCCAGGGCAGCAGCAGAACTCAGCGTGTAGGCATGGTGTGGGTATATCCAGAAGTGGGTGTATGGCGTGACTAACTCCACCAAGGAAAAATCAATTAGTCAAAAGCCTTGCTCTTCCTCTTCAATACAGTGCATGGCTATTTCATCCCATCATCTGAGAACTTTTGCTATTTTACAAGTCTGGCATACTGATGATGACTTAGATATCTCTTGTTGCTCTGTAGCACAATGCAGATATTGAACCTTTTGATTTTTTGTAACAAATTTCTTAGAGAGTGCTGGGGATGCAAGGGAGGGATTAGGCAGACAGAGGTATAGAAATACACAAAATAAAAGTAAAATAAAAGTTTGTCCTGGTCTAAATGTCTCCTAGATGTTTTGCTGAAAATGCAAGAATATGCAAGTCTTGTCTCATTCAAGTACTTGTACTTTGCAGAAGCAAAAAACATGAAAACTTGCACTTTCAGGTGTAAAATCTTTGGCCTAGGTGTAGATAAATGCCGGTGAATGGAATTGTCCATAACATTGTGTTTCCTATGATCCTTGGTCCATAGATACAGTTCTGACTCTTTAAAAAAACCCTGTAGTGCACCTAATCTTGTGTCTTACCGGAGAGGACTTGGGAGGTGTTTAAACCAGCATGTGGTAGAGAGCACGTGTGAGATGAATGAGCTCAACCAGATTGTTGAACCTCAAGTGATGAAAGAGTTAACTGGGCACTGCAGCAAGAGTGCTGCAACTTAAACCTTCTGAATGTTGCTGAATAAATCAAAACACTGCNTTTGGGAGGTGTTTAAACCTGCATGTGGGAGAGAGCACGTGCGAGATGAATGAGCTCAACCAGATTGTTGAGCCTCAAGTGATGAAAGAGTTAACTGGGCACTGCAGCAAGAGTGCTGCAACTTAAACCTTCTGAATGTTGCTGAATAAATCAAAACACTGCATTTGAAAAAATCTTGCTGCAGTTTGTAAAGAACATACAATTATCCTATCTTTTCTGGAAGGAGTTTTTGGAAATAACGACTTGCACTGCTCCTTGTCTCTGCTCAACAGAGTTTTGGCTCAGAGATACCTACACTTGCTTGGGCAAGACTGTCCGAATTTTTGGCTATGCTTAAACAGCTTTGCATAAATGCCCTAAAATCCATCTCATTCCCCCAAGAGGGACTCTCCCCTTCTCCCCTCCAAAAAACTCCGACCTCCACGTGAAAACCAGATGAGAATTCGGGCAAATAAATGTTAAATCTAGGAACTCATGCACATACCTGCAGCTGGAGCCATCCCTACTCTCAGGTGGACTCTAACGGAGAGAGCGAGCCACTGCAGCTCCAGCTGGGGCAGCCCAGAACAAGACGGGGACTGGCGCAGTCTGCGCTGCGTAACCGCGCTGACGCTGAGCTCCAGGAGGACCCCACGGCCCTAACAGCCGTTTTGCAAGTCTCCTATTTGATACTAAATGAGTGCTCCTGCTTAGATGCTCTGGATTTGAGTCTTCACACTTAATTTTAGGCAATTGATCAGTGTGTGTTTTTTAAAAGTGAATGACTGTACTGAAAAATTAAACACAGGCAAATTGCCTCTTGGCACTCATGCTACTAGCAGTTCCAGGAAAGATTACTCTATCCACTACTGCATCACAAAGCATTATTCCAAATGAGGAGTCCAGATGTTAAACTTAAACATTATCTTCCTGATTTCTTCCCTTATGCTTTGTTCAACTTTTCAAATATTTTATCTCTTATCCAGATATTCAAAACCTTCTGCTTCATGTGGAAGATCATGAGATCACCATGTCAGCAGTCTAAAGAACTGAAGAGTTTAGTTGCTGTTTCAGTCAGTTTTTAAGTCCTTAACTCATGACATAGGAATATAAGCTATTATCCCTAAACCATTTTGAGGGAAGTACTTCATAAATAGTCTGGCTGACATAAAGATTTTACCATTTAAACAGCATAGTAAGTGCGTAAGAAATATTATCTTATGTTGTAAGCTTTGCCTATGTACGTGGAGTACTTTTAAAAGCTGCCAATAAATTGTAACAGATAGCTTAACACTTTGAAACACAGTGGAAAAGCCAATTAAAAATATCTTGGAGCAGCAATTGGAAATACTGTGAGCCAGTTGGTCAAAGGTTGCTTTCAGAAATAATTCTGAGCTTACTAATTTTACTGCTAGCAGTCAATCAGTAATATGGCAACCAACTGGAGTATCCTTATTTTACTTTGGACTAACACTGGTGTCATAACCAAGGATACTCAAACTAATGCCACTCTTTTGATACAAGTGTCAGCCCAGAACTTCTGTCATCAGAGACAAAGTAGGAGGTAATCATGAAATGTTTTCGTAAGTGTATTTCTGTTCCTTTTCTTCCTAACATTTATTTTAAAGTATAGATTACAAGCTAGCTAGAGCCTGGCGCAGGGGATCTCCCTTGTCTGTGCACGCATGTGGAGCAGTGAGGTCCCAATTGATGACTGGAATTATTCAGTGCTGAAATGATATAAGTGATAATTCATAACATCTGTGTTGTCCTTCAGGAAGTATTTGTTATATTCCAAAATATAAACTTAGCATATTTAGAGTTCTCAAGCGAGATATTTTGGCTGTCTTGTGCTGTTGGTGGGTGAGTGGTAACTTTCACTGTCATTTTTCGCATTCTGCTAAGTCAATACACCATCTTTCGACACATTTTTATCAGAAGCCAAACTTTCAGGAAGGACTCTGTATTCTCTATTACCATTTCTCACAGTCTATAAACCCAGCTTTGTTGAAGGTGCTTTCTTCAGAGGTGCAGGTGGCAAAATGAGTATCAAGCAGGTAGCAGTGCTGGTAGCAGGGTTTTGTGCTAAGGCTGCAGAAGTGCCAGCTTTCCGACCAGTTAGATCAACGAAAACGCAGTCAGTCTCAGCCCCTTTACATGAAACCGGGACATCTCACTTCTCCCTCATCTGTTCACAGTATTAAATCGATAGAGCTTCTTTGACTTTATAATCTGCCTTGACATGCCTCACTGGGGGGGAACGAAACATCTAACTTTTCACCTGTTGTTTTTCTCTGCTTTTTTCCCACAGAGGTAAGGATGTGACAAACCGGTAGAGAGACATCTGCAATAGAGCTTTCTCTGCCTTTCACCTCAGTAGGCAGCACTGTGCTCCTGAAATAGGCCCTGGTTAATCTCAGCAGAAGCATTAAATAAGCATATTAACATCCCTTCCATTTCTCAGAGGCAGAATTTGACATGCATTTTGATATGCATTACACAGTCTATTAGCTATAACAGTTAAAATGAAACATTGTGAATTTCTTTTTTAATGTCTTGGGAAAATATTTATAAAACAATATGAACAAACAATGTGGGGACATGCAGGAGAGTTACAGAGGCTGTTCATGCCTCTGACTTGGAAAAAGGCAGTCTTAGGTAAGATTTGTATAAATACACTAATACTGTATACTGTGTTAACTTATACGGCCAGCACATTTTCTGAACAAGTTACCAGTTGAAAGCATCATTTTACATTCTCATCTTTTATTAGCATTTACACTCATCTAAAAATGCTTGAGGACCTCATATAACTTAGTCATGGTGAAACATCAAAGTAGACAGGAGATTAACAGTGTAGACAAGCACATGGATCTCAGGGAGAATTTCAAACAGTTTGAGTGATTTTGTCCAGCTACAGTTCCCCAAGGAAAACACCACTTCTTATAGGAAACTTGACCCTTGAACAATGTTAAAATATTTTTAACATAATCACCTCACTATCTGTTGTTTTATAGCACTTCTAGAGGTCTAAATCGTCATTTCTATAAACAAAGTAACTTCCTGTCTTCATTCAATTGCTTAAGAAGAATGAAGCATGCCAGCTGATAGATCTGATTGTAGCAGAGTAGCAAAGGAAGACCATCAAGAAATAGGAGAAAATCCTCACTTGGCTACATGCTAGAAAACAGTGATGATTTTTTCTCGTTCGTTTGTAAGAAATACTTTCAGGATTCAGAAATAAAAATCTCTATTTTAAATTTCTTATCAGTAGGGTTTACAGTGCTACAGATTGCTTCAGGCTAGGAAAAAAAAAAGAAAAAATAAAAAGCTGTCTTTTCACAACAACAGGGTAAATACTGCCATGTTTTCCTTTGAGATAAAACAGCAAACCTTGCTTTTGATAGCATCTAAAAACCATTTCAGTTAGGTTTGCAATGAATATTCACGAGTGCTTTTTCCTCCACAAGGAAGCTCCCAAATGAGAAGAACCGATCAATGCACAAGGTTATTAATGGATACACAACAAATATTTTCCACCTAAACTCTCAGGGTCCATATTTGGAACCAATGTGTGTATTTTTTCTGGAGAAAGGCTCTGATTCCCCAACCTAGAGCAGTTTCCACTTGGCATGAGCTATGCACTGCAAATTGCAAGTTAAGTGTTCTGTACCAAGACTATGAAATATGTAACTAATGTGTTTCCCATGTTGTGAGGCTATTCAGTGGCTACAAGTAAGACCATTGCACCTCTATTGATCATCGTTTAAAACAGAACCACAGCTATATGCTGGATGAAATCCTAGCTCCAGAGAAGTCAATGTGACTTTTGCATTAGCTTGTGATGGAGCAAAATTTCACCCCTTGTTTTCTCTGACCGAGAAAACAGATTTATCTTTTGGAAGCTCATTGGCCTGAGTATGAAGTGTAAGTTCAGATCCACCAGCTGTAAATTATTTTGTATTATAAATAGACTTTTTGAACCTCTAGTGAAACAGAGGAAGGTAAATGAGGAAAGAATATAAACCACTTTCATTTGGCCTTTGTTTTTTCAGATTAGCAATAAGTACTGATTTCCATTACTAAGTAACATGTCTTTGTCAGGCAGCATTTGGTAACACTTTTCAGAGATGAATGGAAGTCATGGTAGTATAAGCATCATTATAGGCCTGAAACTGAAATTTCAGCTAACAATTTTCTACCAGCCCTATATTCTAATGTTATCATGAGGTTACACCTTCTCATGTGTTTTCATTTTGTTACTACAGCAGAAAGCTAAGACTTCAGTAAAACATTACACACAACATAAAAAGATTATGCTGGAAATTTGCAATATGTCATTAATTTCTTGCCTCCCATGCCCTGGCACGTTTTGAAAGGAATTAGCAGTACAATATTTACTAGTTCTGTTGGAGAGTTTCAGCTGTAATTGCCTGGATGCCATCTGCTGAAGTGCTCACAGGTCAGAGCCCAGAGTCAGGAAGGTATTTCAATAAAACAAAATTCCTTGTACGATCATGGTCTGAGGGCAGTTGGCACCTCGTGATTTGTTCTCCATGCTACACAGCTTTCCATTGTTTGTTCTCCTGGAGAGGACAATTTCTGTGTGATCGAAAAGAAAAATAGTGGAAAAAACTAGACATTTTTAAGTATTGCTATCGTTACATTTTGCTGCACTTCATGACTATGTCATGATCATTCTACAGGAAAACAAACAAACAAACAAAAGGCCATGCCACAGCTTGTGATGTCTCAAGCTTCCTCAGGCCTGCCTGTTTGCACGGACCCCACAGCTCTTGGCCACCGAATGGGGAGCTCCTGCAGGCCACAGGCAAACAGCAATGCTGGGCAGGGCCACCTGCACGGCGGACGGCTGACTCGTGGTGCAGAAGAGTAGTGCAGTAAAGAAACCTTGCCATTGCAGGGAGAAAGACTGGCTCTGGTTTTGTACCCTTTTTTTCTTCTGAAGCTCAGTCACTCATGCTGCAGCACGTCAAGGCCGAGCAAACACAGTTTGCTGTTCACAGAGTGACAGGTTCACAGCGGGGCTGAGGCTGGCTGGCACCTCTGGAGGTGGCCTCGTCCAGCCCCCCGCGCAGAGCAGGGCTGGCTACGGCAGCTTGCTCTGGGCTGCGTCCAGTTGTGTTTTGAGTATTTCCAAACATGGAACTCCACAGCCTGTCTGAGCAGCTTGTTGTTAATTTGGGCATTGTACCTGCAAAACCCAAGAGTCCCCTTGCTTTGCAGAAACTCCAAAAGGCATCTTTCAGTAGCTTCTGCAGAGACAAAGCTGCCTTTCACCTCCTGTGTAACTGTAGATGGTTCTAGAGGACACCGATCTCTGCAGGACTAACCCAAGGCACAGCTTCCAGCCTTTAGTCAGAAATAGGGGGAGGTGGAAAAATTACCACTGCCTCACTGCCTAATTTGCTTAAACAAGGGCTCAGGCCACTGGTTTACGTGCTGCTGGTAGCCCTGGCAGGGTCAGACCCCCTTGACCCCATCTCCCCTCTTGCCTCTGTCTGTTCTCAGTGCCATAGCAGAAAATGGTCTACCTTAAGGGAAGCAAATTGGCTTTTTAGAAGCTTTAGGCTTTGGGTCTGTTGCTTTAAAACCCAGAGAGAGAAAAACAATCTCTGAATGACCAAAATGCTCGTTCAATGCTAATCTGAATTTATGAATCACTGCACAATTAGCCTAACTAGTTTCCCCCAAGAAGATATATTACGTTAAGCACAGTTATTTTACCCATATTTAACAGCACAAGTTAAATTTCTAGAGATAGAAATGAGAAAGGGGAAAACAAAACAACCCTCAGACACCTGCATTACGGACTTGCTGCTGATTTTTTCTCTCTAGGACTTGATCCTGCAATCTTCCTGCACCTGCGATCCTTTCTGGCAACATCAGCTTAGACGATGTGGATCTCCACTTACCTAGCAATGCATTTCAGTTACAAGCTAAAGCAAGTACAGATTCAACAGTATTTTAGCTCTGATTTCCTCTGACATAAAGCATAAAAACATACAGCGTATGAGGCAGCCAATTCCAATTACTGACTTATCAGATCACTAAGGAGGCTTAGAGCTGTTGAAAGTCATGGAAGTAAAGCTCTAGCAGCAGAACTCATGCAGGGAATTTTGGGCCCATCACACAGCATTTCCTAGATTTTTTTTATTCCCACACAACAGAAGAACCAATATGTGATGCTTGACTCCCTCCCCACTCCTTTCTCTTCTCCTCTTAAGCTTCTTTTGGAGAAGGCGAGTGGAAATACCTCCTCTCCTCCAAACACTGTGAGAATAGCTGATCCCCTAACACTTCCAGAGCAGCTTTACTTCAAATGCTGCCACAGCAGCAAACAGGTCTGATGAGGATTAACACCTCCCTGTAATTGGTGGATTTCGATCATTTACAGGAGTGACGTTACTCCCACTGCTCTTACTGGTTTTGTTTCATAAATCCCAAGCGTGATATTATCCCCCTGTAGTTTAACTGCTTTTTAGGTGGTGGGAAGGATGGCAAAGGGGAAGAAAATTTGGGGTGGGTTGCACAGTTCACGCTACATTTAATACTTCAATCCATATGTTTTATTTAAACTTTCTCTGGTTTAGGCTGCCTGGTTTTCACCTTCAGCTTTGTTTGTTTCACTTCTCATTACTTGCTTTAGCTTCCTTCAGTTTGCAATGTGTTATCCTGCTTTCTGCTGTCTCAGTTTGCTATGTATTTGGAGATGCTTAGATTCAGTCATAAAGGAGGTCACACAGAGTTCAGAAATGTCTGGAAAATGGGGGGGAAAAAAAAAATCCTGAGAAAGGTCCCCTGTATTTCTTTTCTTCATGAAGGGTGCTGATGGTTTTGTGATTTGCATGGTAAGTGTTATTGGGGACCAGCTGGGGTATGGCTTGTCCACACGGACTCAGGACAGGGCAGGGTCGCGATGCTGTGTCCTCACGTGAGATCATAGCCGCAAATGAGCAGCGGGAGATCTGCTGGGGGAGGCTGGGGGGAGGAAGAGAAGAGAGAGACTGTATCAGTCCAATTCAAAATATTTAATCTAATCTTCTTGTTGTTAATCTGACCAATTCATATCATCCTTCCCCTGAAAACGAACTGCTGGATGTCTCATTCTCTTTTTTATAGACTTCCTGTAGCCATTAGCCCTACGTCAGCTGATGTGATATATCATGTATCCTTTAAAACTCTACATTCATTTGAATGAGTTCCTGAGTTATTAGTTCCTCTACCCACCCACTGATCCCTCCCCTTCCCTCCCCCCGCCCCAGGTAATCAGCAATTCAGCAGGACGCTCAAAGCACGCACTTACAAAATTATCTAGCCAGGAGGACGTTAGAGGTTTTATGCGTGTACGGAAGAGGACCAAAACCAATTGGCTGGCTAAAACATTTACACATAACTTCTGGCTTTCTCTCAGGCAGAGCTTTTGCAAGGGATTTATAGGTCAGATCAGCTCAGCAGTTTCAGCCTATTGCCCACCCTACCTTAACAAAGCTTGCGTGTGTTTGTACAGCTGTGCTCGTAGCTGTGGGAGTCCCAGGGATCCCACAAGCCTTCAGTTCCTCTACCTCCCCTTCATCATTTACCAGCACACAAATGTGCACAGAATGAAACTGTAGAAAACTGTCTGACTAGCAGGTTAAAGGCCCAGGATTCAAACCCTGTTTATTTTCTTTGCTTGATTTCCTGCTGCTACAGTGAGTAAATGGTATTTTCCTCCTTGCCTTTTTACCTGTTTGTCTGTCACTGTTTGGCCAAGAATGAAAGCAACCATCCCTTTCAGGCTCCTTTAGAGAACTTCAAGGGACATACAGTGTTTATGTGCCGCTCTGGGTCTTCAGCGTTTTGTTCTGGTTTTGGAGGGGGCTGTTATAAAATGGAGGTGGGCACACAGAGGTAAAGCCCTCTGCATCTCCTGAAACGTCACGCTGAGGAAGGGACTTATTTTAATTAATATTAAGCCTATTCATGATTAACTCCAGTAAATGCTTGATGCTGAGCAGTTTAGAGGCAGTTAATATACCTTTTTGAACTGGTGCCACAAATTGCAAAGTCTGCCATCTGGGGAGGTATTACATTTGAAATTAAATTAAAAAAAAAAGAGTCAAGATGTTTCTGAAAATTAGCTAGCAAATTCCAGCCAATCTAACATTCATTAGGAATATTTTTAAACAGCAAAAGAAAACAAGGAGGAAAAAAAAGGTTCTTAAATTATATCTATTAACCTAATAAAGTCCAGAAACCCTGAATTTCAATAAATTACTAGCTTAGCTAGTGATTTCAAAAGAAACTCTATTTGTATTTAAAATATTATTGTCATTCCTGAAGTCTGATGCCAATTTGATAAAAGCTCTAATTCAGAAAAGTATAAACTGTACTAACAAAAGAAATCAAAACTGTCACATTTTCAAAGGATCCTATTACTCAGTTCTTGCAGACATTTCTAATTACAGAACTGTATTCATTAACACTTGATATGTTAGCAATCTGCCAAGATTTTTCCTTTTCTCTCTCAGGCATTTGGGCCTCTGTTCTGCAATGAGCTAAGTGAAGACTCATGTCCACCTCCAGACTGACTCGGAGGGTAGAAATTCAAACAGAGGGAGTAGGGGCAGGAGGTGGAGAGGCTTTGACACAGACGGCTTGCAGGGGCAAAGCAAAGTGACATTTAAGTTCTTTACTGTTGTGATCTTTTTTTTTAATTATTTTATATTTATGTAGACACAAAAAGGAAAAAGGAGAACCTTAAGCGTTTTTTCCATTGACACCTGTTTACAAAAGACAACTCCTTGATCGTTGTCCAGGGGATTCAGGCAGTGGCTGAGAACTAAAGATCATGTCTCTGTTTGAAAAATCATGTTATATTTCTGATTTTAAAAAATTAAGAAGTGAGGCTGCAGGTTCTGTTGCAGCACTCAGAATTGCACGGGAAAATCTGACACATTTGAAAACGAGGAATAAAAGATCCCAGTTGCTATATCTTTTCTGGGATGATCTAATCTTCTAGTTTAGTTAGGCTTTCTCAGATTAACCTACACTTTACAAATCAGGTAAAATGCTTAGCAGTCGAAATGAAATGGAAAGAGAAAGTGTATGGATCTGCAACTAACAGTCACCTACAAAATGACTGTGTTAAAGCTTTGCACCGTCAGACTCACAGAGATGCCCCGGGGAAGTATTGTAAGGAAATACTGCACTAAGAAATGTAATTAAGGGTAAGAAATCTCCAAACACAGTATTCTTCTGGACAATTACCCATACTACTGCTATAGCAAAGATTTCAAAAATCTTGAGATCGAGTTAAAAGCCTGAAGGCACATGGGAGATTGTTTTGAGAGGGGAGAAGAAGAGTTGCTTTTTGGCTTCTAACACCTTTTCAGGTTCATATTTTAATGATTTCTATACAATTTTGATAGTTGAAACTTCTTTTTTTTAAATTAAAAGCTGAAGTGATCTTATCATCACATAGTGTCCTCACTTTAGGACATAGTAGGACTGGAAGGAAGAGCTTCGTGCCATACTGAATCAGAGGTCCTACGTAGCATCTGACTACACATTTTGCTACTTTCCACTGACATGTGCACAAGAGACCTTCAAGAGATTTCTGTTTTTCACAGTCCTGCCTTTTGACTCAGTAGAGAGTTACCTCTGTGTCCTGGAAACTGCAGAGGCATTGCAGAGATAAGACAATAGGAATTCCATTGTCAAAGCTCAGGATAAAGTGAGGGGTGAATAATATTCAAATAACAGTACAGATTGTCAAATTCTGTACATTTTCACTAAGGAAGTAAGATAAATTGTATTCACAGCTGAAAGTATGAATAGCTGAAGAAGAAACTAATCTTCTTTTCCAGTTAATGAAGAAAGCTAGATTATAAGCAGACAGTACAGGAAGGGGGTGAGGGACTGGAAAACTCAAGCCCTTCCCCTGAGATACATTTGGAAAAGATCTGTGGGAGAGCTGAAGGAGTTCTTGTTTGACTTTCCATTTGTTTGCTTTGTTATACTGCAAAACAGAAAAAGGACGTGGGTATAATACAAATCTCTCCAGTGTTACAGAAGATCCACCTCCCATATTAATCAAAACATGTGAAGATAGGCGTTTAGCTGCAAGAATTTGTACAGTATGGCAAGAAGGAGAGATTATTGCAAAAATCTGGAATGGAACTACTCAGTGAACAGGGATAAAACACCAATGTATCTGGGAGTAGATGAACAAGTTTGAAGCCTCCTCTTGCCATGCGTGCAAAATTCGTGATGTACTGTGCATCTAGGTAAGCAAAGATATCCTCAAGACTATTAAACTAAAGGCTACATGTATTTCTGAAGAACTCCAGGAGCTTGGTCCATAACTCACTCAGGTCAGGGGACTTTCTTTTGCTTTTATTCATTTTCCATGTACCAATGAATTTTAGACCTGCCTCACTTATGTAAATAACAAAGACAAAACCATTATAAAAGAAGGAATTAGAACGAAGTAAATATGCTGCCTGCCACTTCCTTGCCTCTTTTGTCCTCACTGAGCCTAAAATTAGAGGAAAATCCAAGTACGCGCTATTTTTTTCACCACCCACCTTGTGCCAAATGCTTGTTTATACTGATTATGATAGAGACCACATCTTGTCAGGAAGCTTCAGTCTACTTGCAACACATAATAAATACACCTACACACAACATGTTAATAGCTTTCAGAGCACAATGGAAAGTCTTAATTACAATCTGCATGTTTTTCTCACACTTCTAAGGTGCTATACGTACAATCCTGACCACAAGGGTCATCTCCAATCATAGGCTTCTAGTATGATCAGAAACATACAACTTTCAGAAAGAAAATCTGATGTGACTGAATGATAATCCTTTTGTCATGCTGTTATGTTGGGGATAAAATTTCTGAACAGCAGATAGTACATTAAGGCAACTTTTGCCTTTAGGTGATCCAAATATAGGAATTTATCATTTGGTACATCTGTATAATGCAACCAGATGGTATTAGCCCATATTTTTGTAAGTAGAGGGGCACATTGCCAAGAACACAATGTGGTTGTTCTCAATCCTAGCAGAGAAACCAAGGACCAACAACCTTTAAGGCTTATACCTGCCATTTGTGAGGTCTGGAGATTTGTAGAGCACTCTGGAGAAATTTTATAATTAGTAAGTGACACCATTCCCAAGCTGGCAGCATTTAGATAAAAATAGTGTTTAATCTTTCTTTGTCTTTTCAAGAAGGCTAGTGCCTCACTTAGGGCTCGTTCACCCTGTATCCTTCTGTGGTTCTCACTGATATTGTGGCATTTAAGCCTATTCCTCCTAATCCACTGCCATTTTAAGTTTGACCTGGAAATGCTGCAGAAAATATAGCATACCAGGTAGTACGTCTGGGCAGTTGGCAGGAAGGATTCAGGAATATTGGAAAAGCTAATCAAAGAGAAGCAAGAGAAGCACAGAAAGAAGTCTGCATTGACGAACACTGAGACAATTTCTTACAGCAGGCTGTGCAGTGTAACAGAGATTCCTTCTGGGAGACCAGAGTTCTCTCTCTATAGGTACCAAAAACACATTTTCCAGAAACAGACGCTGGTGTTCAGATGAACAGATGACAGAAAGAAAGAGAGGAGGAGGAGAAGAGTGGAAGAATTCAGTGGAAAAGTGGAGAGAGGCAAAGAACTAGAAAGAAGTTAACCGCACCCTCAGCTCTGCTTGGGATTTTAATGGCCCGAGGGCTCACCAAACCTTGCTTTGCTCTGCATATCTACCACGGCTGGAATGGGCAACTCCATAGCTCCCAGCAAGGAGGTTTGTTGAAAAGGAAGCTTGTCTGCTGCTGTGGGAAATCAGCTGGATATCATTCCCCATGTCTGGGTCTTATGAATGACAGTCTGTCATCCCTGCTCTGTGCCTGTGAATATACTTGTAAAACACTATAAACTTAAAAATAGCAAAGGTGAATGTCAGTTTGGGTACAATCATAAAATAAAGTTGAAAATAAGACATAGAAGCTTATGCACAACAATGCAATGTTCAAAATCCCTTGATGCAAGATTGGTTTGCGGTATTTTTGTCCATTTTCTGTGGCACAGAAAACTGCATCTCACACTGTGCAACATTACGTAGTAACTTTCATTTCTACTGCTGAAGAATTAGTCATAAGAGACCATTTTTCGCCCTGCCAGACTCCTATAAACTTCAGTCAGGTTTGGGTTTCATCCTCAGCTTTCCCTTTAAAAACTGCAAAGTTAGAATTTGCAATTATATAATAAGCGATGACATAAAACAATGAGAAAGTTCTATAAAATTAAGCTAGGTAAAGCATAGCTATTTTCTATGAAGGCTTTTCTAAGATATTTTCACTTGTGAACATGAAATAGAATACAAGACACTAAATTATAACAGTATTTTCTATTGCATATACTTATATTTAAGGGTTATATACATGTGTAAGTATGTATATAAGGTAACGTAGAATAATACATTCAAATATTCTTAAAAAGCAGCATGACTTAGCGTTCCTTTCATTTTCATTAGGATTGCAATGTATGAAATGCTTCAAGGAGTATTTGTCATTCAGCTGGTTTTGTAGAAGCACAGTTGGCTCCCTTCCATCCTCATCCTCGTCATCCTTGCAAGCAGCACCACTGTTAGCCTAAGTAGTCCGCTTGCAGTCTAGACTTCTTTAATCATGATGAAAAGCCTAAAAGCCAGTAGAAGGTCCAATGTAATGACATTTTTTAAACAGAGAAACGCTCGGCAAGTATTTATTGTGATTGGCCTAATTACAGCAGTAGCAGAGATGTGCCAATATGCCCATTATGGTTTTCTCACTCACTGCAACATCTCGTTGCAGAAACTGAGCATTCAGCTCTAATAATGGTGGCAAACTTGATGGCTTTTTTACAGCATATAATATCCAAGGCCTCTATTTTCTTAGTTGGGCCTAGCCCAGGCTGGTTCTAAGAACTGAAATGACTCCTGGGCTGTTATTTATTTTGAGAGTGAGGAAGAGCTTAGACAGTTATGAATGATACGACACAAAGAACCTTTTCCCACCAGACTCTTTGCTATTACAATTCACACCAAAAAGCATCAGACATTTTGCTTGGTGTTCATGCAATAGGATGTTAGAAATGATGATTTCTGTTTCCTTTGTTTTCTATATGGAGAAAATAAATCTGGAAATAGTTGTTAAAAAATAACTGTTCAGGTACTGTGACTGTCGCCTTTGGTCTGAGTTGTATCAAAAGTGAGATCTGACCCGTCTGACAGTGAATTCTCAGGCAAATTTCGCAATGAGTAAGGGTGCACTGGAGGGGAAAAGTGATGTAGCCTTACTTACCAGAAGGAATTAGGAGGAGCACAGCAATTAAAAACTTAACCTGAGAACTCATGGTCTTGTTGTTTCTCCACATAAAGATTCTTCCTTTCTCCGACAAGATTGCTTTTTAGGGTAGTAACGCTGTTTATCTCCTTGTATTTCACACAGACTACGGCAGAACAAAGAGCAGGGCTCACCAAAACTAAGGAATGATCTTGCATCCACCAAGAGGGCTGAGAGGCCTGGTGTAATGAGAAAGCTTGCTTGATAAGCAGTATGTGATATCATTCTTCAGGTCCAGCAAGACAACTGTCTTCCTGAAAGCCAAGAATTTTGAAACTAGGAGCTCAAAGTTAGGACCAAGCAACTGGATAGAAGATGTGAATGCCTGTTGATCGACACCAGGCAACACCTTTAAATTGGTGATTTAGTGGTCTTAGCTGCAGTTTCTTTTTTTGACATTTCTGGACTAAGGAAATAACATTGCCACGATCTTGGCCACAATGAACATTTAAAACTTCATTTTCTTTTAGAAGTTTGTAGCAAATTTCAGCTGCTCACCTGGATGCATTGATATACCACAGAGGTATAAATTCAGACTGGATAGTTAAAGATCTGTAAGCATGTCCACTCTCTAATTCTTAGATCCAAAGGTAACATCATACTTTCATCTACAGACAGCATGAGAAGTGCAATGCTATCTTGCTCCTTTATCTTTTAGAATCAGGAATAAACAGCAAGACTGAATCTTTTAATGGCTTCAAACTAAGCTACTTTCATTTTCTTATATCTAATTCATATTCTGTTATGTCTAGTAAATTTGTAACAAAAGCGTCTTTATTGTCCTCACTTATTACTACATTTAAGTAATGCAATAGGGAACAGTAACTCAGCAGTGAAAGCCTGCTCTATGTTTCCTGTTTTCCAGGAGCAAAAAGGAGATTTCACGTAAAATCAAACATTATATCCTTGCTGTGCCTTCTGGACACAGGATTCTTCCTCGTCATCCCAGAAAAACCTTTGCAATTGTGTGAAATCCAGGACTGATCTTTTGAGCACTGGGAACTTCCAGGGAACACTCATGTGCCTTTCGAACTAGCACAATTCATTGCTGTCACCTTATTTTTTAAATAACTGCTGCTGTGACAGACATTTCTATTTCATGTAAATAATATTTTCTAACTAATGTTCCCAAAGTTTGAGTTTACTATAGGATATAGTTTAGTTTACTGTATGATTTAAAACACAAGAAACACATTGGTATATTTTCTGTATCTTTCTTCATGTTTCTTTTTTTAATTTAGAAGTGCATATATGAAGTCAAGGCAGTTATTTTTTGAGTTTCTAAGTTACCATTAATTGGTTTTCTCTTGAAATCACGGAACTCGATTGATCCAGGATATGATAAGTTTAGTACATATTATGTGATTTTCAACCACTTCATAATTTTTATAGGAAATAACCATAAAGGTACAAGCAGTCACCACATTCTTTTCTCACCAGGAACATACATGTATTAATTTATATGCACAATAAGCAGCAGGAAAAGATTAACTCCAGGGGGAGAATCCTATATCACTCAAATACGTAATTGAATATTCACTATATGTGAACAATTACATGCCCAGCTGAGCTGTATAATCACTGTGATTGTAGGTGCAAATTATGTAATTATACATGCTGGTAATTGCCATAGCTATTTGCCTGTGAAGTCACCTTATTTGCATGTGTGACAGCGGCCTCTGCATTTTCAAATTGGGGAATTAATTGTGGGGCAAAACATTTAAGAAAATAGAGCCCTGAAGAGTCTCGTTTCCATACAAATGTCTCTAACCCTGAAACAAGTTGGGAGAGGTATGTGGAAAAGAAACAAAATTATGTGTCCCAAGAATGTTATTGAAAGGTTTTCACATGGTGTCACAACATTTTTAAACAGCAATTACCAAATGGCACTGCTGCAGGAATCAATATGAAAAAGACCTTGCAGGAAAATCTGTTAAAAACCCATGGATATTAAAGAGAAGTCATGTGAATGTCAGTTCTGTTTTTGCAACAATTAATGNCATGCGTCCCAAGAATGTTATTGAAAGGTTTTCACATGGTGTCACAACATTTTTAAACAGCAATTACCAAATGGCACTGCTGCAGGAATCAATATGAAAAAGACCTTGCAGGAAAATCTGTTAAAAACCCATGGATATTAAAGAGAAGTCATGTGAATGTCAGTTCTGTTTTTGCAACAATTAATGTCATGCTTCAATCTAACAAACATTTCCAACCATAGTATTTCTTCACTTGCATTACCTGGCTTTGGCCTTCTCCAAGGATAAGCCAACTGCTCCACAGAAGGAGCTGAGAACGGGCCTGTTTAATTGACTGACTCTGTACTTGCACCATCTCTGGCACAAGTTCGTTTTTTCCTCTTGCACTCTCGCAAAGCAATCTTAAACTCTTACGCTAAGAGGCAAGGACACTTGCTTCCTTCCTAATTAGCAACCTACTACTGACTGTTGGAATTTTAGACAGAACAAATGCTCCATGAAACATCCAGTTTCATGGGCACATGTCCAAAATTATGATCTAATTCACAGCCTGTTGCTTGAAAAAGATGCACGCTAACCTCGTCTTAGAAGAAGATTGTTAACAGCATGTCTACACCATCTGGTACAGCATGAGAGAGAGCTTCTCAAGATAGTGCCACACAAGTGGGTAAACCTATAGACACACCGGAGTATAGCCCCAAACAAAGTAACACAGCACTGCTGCTCCCAAGGTAATCAAGGGACTTGTTCTGCTGAGATGTTATTTCTAACACACGACTCCTCAGCAGGGTGGATTTCCCAAGTCAGAGTACAGCACTTTTGTTGTGAGGCTAGCTGTTTCTGGCTTTGAGGGCTTCACAGATATCTCAGCCCTTAGTAGTAAACTTTAAGGAAACACAGTGAATGAGGAGTGCATATTAATGCTACATTTGATAGTTACTATTATCTAGCACATTCAATCTGAAGGTTCATTTTGCAAAAGCTAATGTTAGACTACAGTACCTTGTTATAATGAATGTACAGGTAGGATAATTGGGGTGTTTAGTGGATTTCTTCACAATTCCAAGGCAAGCGCCATGCTACACATAAATGCAGCCATTTTGTCAAATGCTCTTCCTTGCACTTATGTGAGCTTTTGATCACTTCAATCCTTAACTTCTGTAATCCTGCCTATTTAATAAGCACTTTGATGATAAGCACTACTTTTAATAGGTCAGTGAATTAGTTCTTCTTGTGACACTGCAGCATTAACCTTGCACATTTCAATATGCATCCTGAAACCACTGCCAATCACGTCCGCTTGTCAGCTTGCAAGGTGGATCTTCTCACGCTTAAAACCTGGCTAGGAAGACAGTGCAATTCTGTCTATCTGCATTATCTTGTTTTCTATTTGAACTCTGTGGTGGGAAGGATGACAGCTATGCCTGCATCCACTAGTTATGACAATGGCCTTTGTTTGTCCATAGCTTTCCAAACCAAGCTCTTTTCTGTCCTCAGGCCCTGCCTCATATCTTCTTTTTGGGAGTCCAAAGGCTTCAGAAAATGATAAAAAGAATTTGGCACTTGTATCCTAAAAGCATTTCCAGCCATCTCCATTTGTCAGCTTCCAAGTCAATCTCATGTACAAAATCAGACCTATAGGTCGTGTCACCCACTCCGAGAGCCGAAACCAACGGGAAGGGCTCAGAGAAGGAAATGTATGGAAATTCTTTCACAAAAGAGAAATCCTGTCAGAGGCAGGCTACAAAAGCCCATCTGCTCTGGTGAGCAGATACGTGGGCATGATCCCCTCTTTGTTATTTATGTAGGGCTTAGCTTTGTAACGTGGAGCGAGAACAATATCCTCGTTCAACACCAGCTGTATAATTTTAGATAGCACTCAATAGCCAATTGAGCAAGACCGATTCCAATCTGTCAGCATAGTGTGGTCTGCCCTGTCGCAGGAAGTGTTGTTTTTGGAATAATGTTGAGCAGCCATTGCCATTTTCCTGTCTACTGACAGAAATTAATAGTGAAGGCCTCGCAGAGCAATTTATCAACAGCCATTTGAATTCACACTTTTTTCAGCCCTCCTATCTCCAGAGCAGCGAAGGGCTGCCCGTCTATTTATGTCAAAATGTTAGTCGAAGGTAGAAGTTGAGCAGGACTGACTCCTGGGAGTAACGGATCTCTGTGATGCAGGGTTTGGTTAAACTCCTCCAGGACTGGTTTTGAAAGGGGCTGAAGTGCCCCAGCTCAGGCCTCTGACCGGTTGCAGGAGAGATGTAAACACAGATGCAACAAGGCCACTGAGAACCCAGCCCTGCAAACGCAGCGCCTTGGATAGCACAATTAGCACTGCGTGAGACGAAGCGCCAGGAGAAAACCTCTGAAAAAAGCAATCGTTTTTTCTTCTATTCAACCATGTAACATAAAATAAGAAATACAGGCGTGTTAACTGACATGAGAAGGAAGTTTATTTTCAGTCTTTTTATCCTTTCTTAAATCAAAAAAAAGCACATTCCCACTCAAAAAGAACTTATGAACCATGGCCGTTTGAAAATCTTTTGTCAATTCAGTTTGATCTGCTGAAAATAGCAGGCTGAGATTAGTGTTCCTTCATATCCACAGACTGTGTTTGTGACACAAATTGTGCTACCATCCGCCTTAAATGACAGTGTAATTCTGCTAGAATACGACAGTACTCCCAGACATACCTTATTAGTAGTGACAGGGTGTATACAAAGAGCACTAGGGTGGTGGTGCAATTTCAGTATTCATAAAGAAATAAATTAACATCAGAATGAAATTCAAGGATACTGTACCATACAAAAGACAAAAAAGAAAGAAGTTCATAGGGTATGGTATTTCTGTGGAAAAACCACTCTTTTTTTTAAGGAAATAAACAAAATTAGGACTATTTGCTAATGAGAAAATTATTTGAAGTAATATTTGTGTGCATGTATGTATAAACATAAATTGCAATTAATTCTTAATTAAGAAAATACCACTCTCAGCTACATAGCAATTCTAAAAGGATTACCTTTTTAAGCATGAATGACATTTAGGAAAAAATACCTTTGTATGCAATAGCTTTGAAAAAGATTAATCTCTAGACAGGTTTGTCCATACCGGTTTTCCCACAATCTACCATCACTGGGGAAAAATAGACTATACGCTCTTGGAGAAACTTTGAAAGAACATTTTCCAGTAGCAGGCTTTATTTTCAGCAATTTATCTTTTGCTGCTTCCTTTCTTTGAATGCTACTTTTGATGCTGTTTTGTGTGAAAGATAACAGCAAACTGTCTGGAGGAACCTCAAAGAGGGTGAAAGGGAAAAAGAAAAAAGGCTGCCCTGCTTCACAAAGAAAAATAGGCTTTCTCATTCTGTCATGCAAAAATTTTTCCACTTTAAAAAAGAAAAAATGGGGTTCTTAAATTTCTGGCAGCACCTAACATAACCTTCATTATTTGATGTCCTAACCACAGCATCAAAACCCCAAAAAATCAATGAGGAAAAANTGCTTCACAAAGAAAAATAGGCTTTCTCATTCTGTCATGCAAAAATTTTTCCACTTTAAAAAAGAAAAAATGGGGTTCTTAAATTTCTGGCAGCACCTAACATAACCTTCATTATTTGATGTCCTAACCACAGCATCAAAACCCCAAAAATTCAATGAGGAAAAAATATTTTTTTTTCTTCAAAGGAACTCTTGTGTACTCCACTGTCAATGCAGAGAGACTTTTCCTCTAAAAAGTGTGATTTTTATTGCAAATCAGAAAGACCGTGAAGGTCCAGGTTATGATTCGCACCAAAAGCCTGACACACAAGGAATCTTCGTGACAAACTGCAAGATCAGGAGCTGTAAAATTCAATGCAAAGCGTACACCCCCACTAGTAAACAGTTTTGCAGAATCTGTTCAGCCCAGGAATGACTGGAATATACTTATTTCTTAATATAGTATTTATTTGTGGTTTATAATTCCTTGGGCATACTGTCTTGGTCAGGTACATATTCTTTATTTGACATGAGATGAAGTGTAAAGGTAGGTGCACAAGAGAAACATGGACAGGAATCATCAGAGCAGGGTGAAGGGTGAAGAAACATTGTTCTCACTGCAGGACAAATAGAATTTTCAAATAGCTTTATACACCGATTCANTTTATTTCTTAATATATTTATTTATATTATATTTTATATATATATATTATATTATAAGTATTTATTTGTGGTTTATAATTCCTTGGGCATACTGTCTTGGTCAGGTACATATTCTTTATTTGATATGAGATGAAGTGTAAAGGTAGGTGCACGAGAGAAACATGGACAGGAATCATCAGAGCAGGGTGAAGGGTGAAGAAACATTGTTCTCACTGCAGGACAAATAGAATTTTCAAATAGCTTTATACACCGATTCATCTTAGTAGAAATCAATTGCACTGTGAAAAGTAATTTGATCCTGCCTTCATTTCACCCATCTAAATGCCTGTCCTGAATGTTGTAGGAGATGAATGTGAACGTCGAGTCGCTGTTCTGCAAGGGATGCAGGACAACCCTCTTGCCAGGACCCCCTTCGCCCAGCTAGTGAGTTCCAGTTGTGGGTATGTACAGCCATATAACCTGTTGGATACTTCGGGACAACATGTCATCTATCCATGGCATTTATATAGCAGAGTCTGGGTCATACTACTCACACACAGGAAATATTTTACTACTTCTCTCAAGATTTATATGCTTTTACAAAATCTACAGGTGACACCTACTAAATTCAGAGAAGAAACATCAGTAAAACCTGGATATAAAGGTATGTACTTGGTTGGAAACGTGAAACAAAATGCAACTGTGAATTGACTGGCTGTGCTGACCACGTTACAGATCTGAAGATGGCCACAATGTAATCAGCAGGCGCATTAGAAGAAAATATGTGGGACTTTCAGCAATCCTGCGAGATCTCAGTTAAATCTGAGTGCTCAGGTGCTATCCTGAAAACCGGCAGTTTATCCCTGCGTACTTCATAATTATCTGTTTATTAACTTTGTTTCATGTCTGTATACTTTGTAGAAGTGCTTTTCTTTAAGAGACTTTCTCTTTCAGTACTTCTTGACTATTATTGGATAGGATATTTTTCAGGTGATACTGAACCTGAGACACAGCAATCACTTCTCCCACCTTCACAAAATTTACCAGCCCTGTCTGGTAAATGCTACTGTTCCATTCAACATGTTAGCTCTGCCAGCCATCTATCCACCCTGCCCTTCTACCAGAGGTGGCACCTCTGTGGTGGTACAGGACAGCTCCTGAGTGGACACAGCGGGATCTCTGTTGCTTCAGTTCAGTCTAGTGCCTTAGGATAACTCCACCTTCACTGACAGTTAAGATTAAGGAGCTTGGAGCAGCCGAGGCACAGTTATATGTGTGTACTTTTAGATATGTTGTTTGCTACTGGGTTGGACAGTAGCAAAAGTTGGCATCTTAAACTGGCGTAATTAAACCAGAAATTGTTTAAACTGGCACAGTTAAACTAGAACTCTAAATCAGAGAAAGCTGTAATGTAATTATGCTTTTTCTAATTTTTTTTTCCCACTGATAGGACAATGTAGACATATAGTTACTTCACATACAAGAAAGAGTTCATATAATCATGAATGTTTGTGGATAATGTCATTGGAAAAAATGGAGCAAATAAGGTTACTGATATACTATTTATCCACAGGGTGATAACAAAATAAGATACCAAAAGTAAGTAACGAAAAACTTAGGTAGGTAAAATGTGCTTATGGGACAAATTAGGGCGAGCTTCCTGACCTGAGCGTGTGATAGAATGCTGAGTCAGCATTGCTAGTAAAAGAAGGCCAGATCAGCAATTGTCATAAAATGATCATGGTTTCATACAACCAAGAAAAGAGGTAAAAAAATATGGATGTTTACATTTTACAGGACTGAATTTTTTTCCACAGAATTTTCTTAATCCGTGAAGATTCATCATAATTTCACACTGAGTGTATTAATGAGTTTTGATGGCTTAGTTTTTCTATCTAGCACAGAACAAGCCTTCTGTGACTGCGAGACCCTATGAGATCATCGAGAGAGAGCTTGTACTTACACCTGTTTTACTTTTAAGAAAGTACACTTAACAGACATGGAAATAAGAGGGTCAAATATATCTTCATCAGAGCTTTGCTCACAACAGATCACAGCAGTTTGGCCATAAGGCACTGAGAGATAATGTTTCAAAGGTAACGCTGTGTGCAAACTGCTTTTGTCTTGCCTATAGACTAATCTGATTAGCAGACCATTCTTTCATGTTTTGAGTGTAACGTCTTAGAAATGGGACTTTTGGTCTCCTTTTCACTGAATATCTAGTGGTAGGAAGAGATGAATGGGTCAGTTTGTGCACTTTTTACTGAGATATATAAGCACAAGTAGAGTTGGTGTGTAGGTTATTTCAGCTGGTATAGCCTTTTTCTGCTTTCTGTATCGAAAATAGGTGTTTATTACTTGGAAACCCAGTAGAGAGCTGTCCTTTAATCATTTAACTTTGAGATCTGACATGTTATAAAATGCACCTGTTCGAGACTGTGCTGGAATTCAATTAGCTCTCATGTGACTTTTGCAGCTGAACTAATGGGCTGAAAGGTTATACTGGGTAAATACAAGATCCCAAATTGATTCACAGAGAAGAAATCTGGAGAAATGTCATGATTTCACTTTGTAAATTTTGGCCATACCACAATAATCACATTGTTATTTTGCTTTAAATAGACCATGACTAGAGTGATATTGCTTGCATATTTGGAATTTTCAAAACAAAAGTCTTTTGGTTAATTCTTCTCGTGTTAAATGTCAGACACTTCTGAGTAAGAAAGAAAAATTTCTGTACTACGATAGTTATGGTTTTATAAATGTTGACCATTTCTTTCCGCTCCTTGTTTATGTTATTTGTCATGTTTAACCAGTATAACTAGACATAGAGCAAACTCATTAAGAAGCTTACTATGACTTTTTATAAAAAACCAATGGTTTTAATTAACATGCTTAATATTAATCTGTAATTGCATTATAACAATTTAATAATGAGATACAATTTTCTTTTATGGCATATCTACTATAAAAATGTTTTTTGGGGGAGTGTGTCCAACAAGAATTTTGCATATTTCTTCCACTTTATGTTTTTGTTTGACATTCCGTAGCATGGTCTGGTATCAGCTGCATGGTCCATTTCCTACTCTTACACTGAACAAACAGAACTTTTACTGGTTTATTAATATGAATGATCATAAAAGGTATATCTTATGTCAATTTAATGTAATCTTTTAGAATATTTTACATTCTGTAAATTTTAGATTTTACATCTTGTGAATGCCAAATTATGAATATTTGAGCTTGTAAAATGTGCTTACATAGATCTACACAGTAAACATATAAAACCGGAATGTGAACAAGATAATACAAAAAGTGATAAAAACTATGTTAATATCTACACAATTTTTGTTATCTTGTCACATTTTGTCCGGTTCTCCATTTGTTGAGACTGAAGCCAACAAATTTGTATCTCTTGCTCCAAACCTTCTGCCTCCACAGGTCCTATAACTGCACATTTTTCATGAGCTAATGCTTTCCTAATTCAGAAACTTGAGACACGTAGTGTGTTTTATAAAACCGATGAACAGACCTTGCCCTAGAATGACCATTAGAGTTGGCCTTTGTTCCAGGTGGGATTCCAAATGTATTTTGTTATAAGTAAATAAATATACGGATGTATAGATGTGTGCTTTACGATGTATTAACTAACTTGATGGTAGTTTTGATTTTCCCCTTCTGGGAGGATCAGTGGAGCACTGCACCATTCTGGGGAAGGTGGACTACTATTCAATTGCAGTCAAAGCCCTTTCCACCAGCTCCTGCTCATCATTCGTCAGCCTCTATGAGCAGGGGGAGGAGAGAGTTGGATCATTACCCTGCCTCCTGACTAAGTTATTTTTTCAATAAGCTTGTTCAAACAAACCACCAACCCATTTCAGCTGAAACTTTCAAAATAAATTCATCCCGAGGCAGAGTCCTGGCACAGAGAATTTCAGCCTAATGGACTGAAGTCTGGCAAAGTTGTAAGTGGCTTCTGAGCAAAACATTAGGTGTGCTTCTAAATGGGACAGAAACAGCCTTAAGTCTAGAGGAATACCAGAAAATTATCAAGTAGGCTGTTTTGTTACTGTGAACACCCAATTTTGGCTGAGCTGATAGGTCTTTTTGTCCTCCCCATGCTCTCTTGTTTTCAGATTTGGATTTATTTTGACTACTTTCATCTTTTTTTTTTTAACACAGCACAAAACTAAGCTGAAGGAGTAACCGTAGTAATTCTTAGAACACTTACTGCTCGCCATTTCTTTCTCTTTGATTTTTCATCATATTTTATTTATTTATTAATTCAAGTGAAAGATACAACAAATTTTGACAGGTAAATGACTGTAAACTGTGATTTAGTGAAATGAATGCATCCTTTATGAAGTTTTCTAGTTCTTGAGCAAGAGAAACCTAACATTGCTGATGTGTACTTAAGCTGCTTCTAGTCAGTGCTTGGAGAGCTGCCACTCGCCACTGGTTGCTGCTGTGGTTAGGAGCCTAAGTGAGAGTAAAGCTATCACGTGGCTGGGTATAACATTAATTTATATATCTTGAATATGTTTTAGCCCACAGCCTTGGAAGAATTGAATATAAAACTAATCAATGATATTTTTTCTTACAGAGAATTTATTTTATTATTTAATCCATCTTACACTCTGGGGTTTTCTGTCTAGAGCACCACCTGTTTAGGACATAGATGTCTTGTCTCAAGGCTGGTACCGCACCATCTCAGGCCATGGAGTCCCCTTAGACAACTCAGAGTATGAACAGTAAGACTGTCTGACCCCGTAATGACTAACCAGAGAGCTTTGCTGAACTTGAATGAAATGTCTTCCTCGGCTCTACCTTAATTCTTACTTAAATATAGAACTTAAAAGGAAAACATAGAATTAAAAAAGATCGGAAAAGCAGCTGTAGAGTCACTGTGATCACTTTTACTATGATGGAAAAAACAGTAGTGTAAGAATTCATAACAGAAGAAAATTCAGAATTATCATGTTCACAATAAAATTAACGTCATTTTATCACAGAGAGTCAGGCATGCCACCTTGAAAAAATGAAACATAATAAATCCTCTTCTTTATAACAGAAGTTATTGAAGAATGACTGATGGATTATAAAATTAAAGTAGACAACTTTCAGTACCTAGGCAGTATATTGATTAAATCAGAAAACTACAAGTCTTGTATTTCTGTTGTGCAAATTCTGTCAAATCAGTTTCAACATTCAAATGTATTTCCTCTTCGTGGTCAGTGAAGATCTGGGAGATATCCTTCTCCTCACCTATTCTTTTCCTTTCTTGATGGTTGCATTTAATTTGCGTTAAGCTACTATGAAGGAAAAAAAAGCAAAAGCAGCCTCTTCTAGTTTACTTCAATTTTAGCCAAAAGCAACAAGAAGTTGCGACCCAAAGCACTGGGCCCAAAAGCAAGGCTGATCATAAGGTAAGGCACACCGCAGCCCTACGCCTGGCTGTAAACTGCACCTGACTAAGGGGATATGTGCATGTCTGCAAGGTGCAGAAAGGCCGTCGCAGGCAAGGGAAGAGGCAGCGAACATTTTGTTGGAATGAAGTCAAAGGAAATAACTTCTTTCGGGCACTGCGCTTTTGGTCAAGTCAGAGGTAGATTTCTGAGCAAGCAAGCTGTTTGCTACTATTAGTTTCTGTGGAGTGCAGAGAAATAGAGCATTGCCCATTTTCCTTGGCAGAAGGGCACCAAATAAATACTTGGCGAACCTGTCAGTTTGTTCTCTGAACAAACACAACCCAGCAAGACCTTGAATGGTCTCTGGTCACCTGAGCCGAAAAGGCGGCGGCTCCTCCTCAGGTTGCAGGAGGGCTGGAAAACCTAGGCAATGGCACTGCGCTTCTTCCCACATGCTACAAAACAGTATGTGCCCAGTGTGAGCCAAACTGATGGGGTGGCAGCAGGAGGGGCTTCCTCGTCTCTTGGAAGCACAGCTCCCCAGCCAGGTGCCGCTGCAGCATGCACCGATCCTTCCTGCCCGCTCTCGGGAGTAAGGTTCTTCTCCCCTCCAGCCCTCCCTCTGTGCTCATGGGGCTTTACTGCCTTTGGGCTCACAGATTTACTAAGCCGCTTTCAGTCGGCAGCACAGGAAGGCAGTTACCTCACCGTCAGCCAGCAAGGGGAGAACTCTCACAGCAGCCAAGCTTTTCCAGGATACGCTCTCGGGCCGTGTCTTCAGAGGCTCTAGGGCAGGTCCTCATCTGGTGTAAATTGTCAGCCTTGCCGCGGTCCGGTCAGCAGAGATCTGTCAAATTTGCACCGCCTGAGAAGCTGTTTCTCTGGTGACAATCCCACACGGTTGGGCCTGCTTTGCGTTAGGAGGTGAATGGCTCAACCTCTGGAGAGACCTCTGAGCACAGCTCTCGTTTTAGTTTCGGGAAAGTTTCTTTGAGGTTCATATTAATGCTGCCACCAGGAGAAACTGTGTCTGACTTCAGGGTAAGAACACATGTTCACCTTTTAAGTCCTCGTCAGGGTTTCTAAGACAGCAGAAAAGTGGCAGGATCTTTTAATATCCAGCGGAGAGGATGGCTTAGCAGCTGCCAAATAGGAGCAGTTGACATAGCTTGGGAACAGGAACAAGCATTGCTTTTGCTCACTCCTCCTACCTCGCTCGGCAGACTGAGCATAATAAATATAGTGGTAAGAAACAAATGGTCTCCCCCGCTGCTTTACTAGAAACTGGAGTGTCAAGTCTTCCTCTGCTGGATAAAAAATAGAGTGGGCAGGATGTGACAGGATTTCTAAAATAAGCTTTGCAGAAGGTAGAGTGCCTCACAACCAGGATATGAGCAAGAGGGTGGATATGATCTGAGAGGGGCATGACGGTGTGATGGAAAGCCATGAGGAGGAGTGGGAAGAGAAAAACCATGAGCACTTGGTACGGAGCAGAGCATTTACAGTACCACTTGGAGGGGCGTTTGTGGTTTATGAGGTCTGCTGAGGCAGCTGCTGGATGTGTATTAGTGTATTATCACAGTAATGGATTATGTTTTAATTCCCTGTTAACGTGCCCAATCCTGAGTAACGCAAAGAAGGAAATTTGGCTCCTGTGCCATACAGCAAGTTATGTCACGGTTTTAAGACATGCTCAGAAGCGTGGCATGGCTCCTCACCACACACCATGGGGGACACCAGTCCTGTCTATGCCTCCCCTGTCCCAGGTCTTTCTGCAGGTCTCCCTCTCAGGGAGGAGGAACATTCTGTCTCTTGTCCCTAGCAAATCCCCTTATCAACAGAAAATAAAAATGGGATTCTCTAGTTTCATCCTCTAGTTTAGAACCAGACAGGGAAACAGGCTGGAGGAGCCTCACAAGCTGAGGCAGATCCTTACGTGGCACAAGGAGTCAAACTCCCACTGAGTCCATCTAAGGTGTAATAATTTATCCAAAAGAGGTAAGAGTGGTAACAGCTGTCCCCATGAGAAGAATCTTTCTCTTCTTCCACACCTACACTTCAAGGATAGCCACCATTTTTAACAGAAGTAATCATATAGGACAACTACTCTGCCCTCAGGTTTGGCATGCAGCAACCAGAGGAGCGATGGCAGAGATGATGCTGGTCACCACAGAACATGCTTAAAGCAAAGAGAGCAGGGGAAGAGTGAGTTTTCTGTGACTAACAGCACCTTGTCAGGGTTTGGGTTGAGATTGTGATGAGCAAGGTCCAGGCGGATAGCCTGTTCTTAACGCTGCAGCCCTGCTCAAAGCTTAGTTAACTATTATCCTGGTTTGACCAAATGCAGTATTCCATCCTGTACACATCACGCTTGGTATAAAGCTGAGGGATCACAAGGCTCACTCCCTCTTCTTTTATGTCCAGGGGCCTGAGGGCACTGATGGGCTTTAACAACCCTAAGCAACTTCACCTGGTGCTTCCACCCACACCCGTGGCCCAGGCACCTATTTAAGCCCAACATGGGGCTGGTAGGAGGGTTTTGGTGATGTTGCAGGATACTGGTTTCTAGCTCTCCCTATCTCCTTGCTCAAGAGTTGGAGGAGGACTATGCCCAATTCTTCTGCCTCCAATCCTGATCTGAGCATTCCTGAATCCAGCTCCTGCCTGCTGCTGAGTACAGTCTGGGACTTTCCCTAGGGCATGACCCACAGCATCCAGGTGATGTATTCATTGTCAGGGAGGGGGGAGCTCAATATTGGTTTTGTATCTATTTGTATATATTTCATTATTATTATCCCTATTATTATTATACATTATTATTGTAGTTAGATTAAAGCTGTTTTAAATTTTCCAAACTGAAAGTCTCTTTCCTTTTTTTATTTCCCACGTTTAGAGGAGGGAGATGGTTAACAAAGAGCATCTGTCAGCTGTTAATAGCCAGCCCAGCTTTAAACTGTGACAGCTACAAAAGCATTAGAAGACAATCTCAGAGAACAAGAATGCTTAATCAGTGATGTTGTATGCACCCCTACGAAGTGCTTTCAGCAAACTCTGAGCTACCAAACGATAGTACAGTTTTGACTGAGCAGCTGGACTTCAGTGTGTTACCAATGGTACCAAAATCGGCAGGCAGAGAGTTCCTATGGTTAAAGTGTAATCACAGCACTAACAGGATTTAGGAAAATACTGCCACATCCTGTTGAAGACTTGATGCCAGCAGTTGAACGAATTCAAAAAACCTAAAACCAATGCAGAGAAGCAGCAATAAACAGCAATCCTAGTTCAAGCATGGCTATAGCAAAAAGTAAAATAAAAGGATTTTCCCTCTGGGTGTGGTCCTAGAAGCTGCAGAGTGATCCCTGGAGCTGTCAGCCATACCCCAAGCATGAGTCAGAAAAGTTATAGGAACGGCTTCTGCGCTCTCTGTTGCTCAGCCAAGGAGAGGAGATATTTAGGTCAGGTAGCAAAGGGTACCTGCCTAGCTGGGTGGAGAAGTTATGTTCTCTCTTCAGCACAGCAAAGTACCTGAGTAGCTACTCTGTGGTGGAAATATTCCCCCAAAATGCCATATTGATGTCCAACAGGGATTTATAGTTACCAAGAAGAAACAGTCCCTATGTGTATTTTCAAGGCTTTCTGTACGGCATCAGTAAAAAGGGAAGGTGTCAGACGATGAGATAGCATATACCTAAAATCTTTTATTTTAACAGTCTCATTGGTCGTAGCTGGCATGAGTGACTGGTAAGATGATCCTCTGGACACATATTTTGAAAACTTTTTTGTCAGCTACCATGCAGCCAGCAGATTTAGGGCCAGAGATTAAATTACCGAGGGCTTTTGTTTTGAAGTATGTGCTCCTCAATATATCTTTCAGGGCTAGCCATGTGCTGAGGGGTTTGTAACCAAACTGTGATTCTCTTTCTTGCTTTCAGAGGTCTCATTACAGGCTGCTGGCACCAGCAGCCACCTCCCTGCTTATTTTGGATGACCACATCACTCAGCAGAGGCTGAACAGAGCAGACAAGTCAGTGAGTGTGTCACAAGGAGTCAAAAATGTATGTTTCTTCCTCGAAGGCAGAGGGTTTTAGTTGTTACAAAATGGTGGTGTGGAACTGTTATTTTGAGCCTGGAGAGTTATTGGAGCTCGAGCAATTCTTTGCATAGATACTTTACAACAGGAGCCAAAGTCAGGCTTTGGAAAGCAGCAGGACATAACGCGGAATTCCTGTAGGTTTTTGAGTTGCAGGCTGCAGAAAGAATCATCACTTCAGAGTTTTGTTTGGGGTCGTTTGTGTAACTCTCTTGGCTTCCTTACTGTTTAGCCAGTAGATTTCAGGGCTAGAGATTTAATTATGAAGGAATTTTGTTTTGCATCAGTATTGTGGTTTATTCCTGTAATTTGCCATCCTGCTAGGACTATGCTAAGAAAACTGTTGTGTTGGTATTTTTTTCTTCTAAACTCCTTCAATAATTTTTCCTCCTGAAAATGTTATATGTACTTACTAAATATGATGTTCAGATCCTCAAGTCAAAGGACAAGCTGAGGTCAATGGAGTTTGCACCAGCTGAGGATCTGGCCCTTGACTTAAAATCAGACAAAAGGAAATACCGTCCAAAGCTGACTTCTCTATTACAGTGCTTCAGCTTATGTGAAATGCTTTGAGGACATGATATTGGGCTTTTTTTTTTTTTTAAGAGGATCAAATGCAAGAAATAAATAGGCATGCAAAGTCTGCTTCCCAGGTTATTTGGGTTTCGGAGCTCTGTTGTGTCCTGCTGCAGAGTCTTTCCTTTTGCTTTGGTAAAACATCAGAGTGTAGAGAGTGACCCTGTGCACTTGTTTCAGATGAGTGTAAACAGAAGATGATATTACTTGTCTGAATGAAGTGGACTATCCCATGGAGGAGAATAATAGCTGTCTCCTAGAGCTGTTTTTCTCAAAAAGACTAGTGAGAACTTAAAAGTCAAAAGACCGCAGAAGAGGGTGAAAGTTGATTGCTTTAAGGATTAAACAGTTACCCTGGTGAAGTCAGCAAATACTGTTTCTAAGCAATGATTTCAGTGTCTCTTGAGCACTGTGAATCTGAACTGTGCAATTGGGTATGTACTTCTTAAAGATATAAATATATTTTTATTAGTTTTTTAAAAAGTTATTTGGTGTTTTGACTTCAATAAAATACATGCTGAAGTGGTGTATAAAAAAACAACTTATGGAGAATTTCATCTGCACTTTTGTTTTTAAAATATGTAAAAACTAGAAGTGTGTCATGTAAAATAATTACACAGCTCTTAATATTTGCATCAAACTGCAAAGAATTGTGCTCTGGTAAAAAGGTACTTGTGCTTGGTGTAGATTTTTCCCTACTTTTCCTTCCTTGGAATTCCTCGGAATAGGCNTTGTTTTTAAAATATGTAAAAACTCGAAGTGTGTCATGTAAAATAATTACACAGCTCTTAATATTTGCATCAAACTGCAAAGAATTGTGCTCTGGTAAAAAGGTACTTGTGCTTGGTGTAGATTTTTCCCTACTTTTCCTTCCTTGGAATTCCTCGGAATAGGCAGAGTAAAGCACTGTTGCTCTGGTAGCATCTAGTTAGGCAGGGAGCGATTTTTCACAAAGTCTTGATTGTTATTTCATCAAGAAAGTAGGTAGATATTAAAGGTTACCCAGATGGTTTATATATTACTACAATAATCTTGTTCATAGAAACTCGCACAAAGAAAATAATTTATCATAAACATACTGTGATCCCTCTAAAGCAGTGACTGTTTTAAGTTGAAATCCCATAATGGCTATGACCTCTAACCCTGATGTAACTGTTTCTATCCTAGCTACTAAAGTGGCTGCTCATGAAAGGCCATCAAATACAGAAGTAAATGCAAAGGTTAACAAAGTTAGTGGACCAAACAAACTTGATACTGAGAATGAACTTTCACATGTAGCAAGAAAATAAACACCGCTCTCCCAGACTGATCTACACAGGAGGTTTGAGATGCCAAAATATTAAATGTTATTAAGCGAATAATCTCTATTTTACAGATAAGCGTTTACTCTGGGGGTTACCATCCTTTCATATTGGTAAAAAGTCTTCACTCCAATTAAAAAAGAAAAAAGTTCATGTACTGGTGTGTTTTCAGTGAGGTGGTTTTTGCTCTAGACTCCAAGAGAGCATTGGTAATTTGTTTGGAGAAGAGAAGGTACTGCACTGAGATGTGTAAAACTGCAGCAGTTTTTGTGTGTGGCTCAGTTATTAACACATCATTTCATTTTTAAACCCCTCTCCAAGGTGTAATCTTTACATGATATGGTGCTTGAGGAGTCTGATTTTTTTTTTAAGGGATAGTTATTTACAAACTTTTAGTGTTCCATTCCTTCCCTGTCCCCCACAGATGGAGAAAACTTAGTTTACCTCCCCAATGCATTGTCTATAGCGGGAGGCTTTTACTTCAGAAATACAGATTACTAAGTGACTCTTTCCTGGTTGAGTTCAGCAGGAGAGGGCTTTGTATTTCATAAGCACCAAGCAAGCTTACAAAGGAATAGAGTATGGGCAGGTTTGTATTTGGGATGTATCACGTGTGCACTGGTAGCTAGAAAAGGCATCCTTCGTATATACAAATAGTGATTTCAGTGGTCTTTGAGGAGCAGCGCAGGATTCAGTGGTCTGAAACTTACAGCCCTCCCCTACGCTGGCAGAGGAGATGCCCACCAGCGCCAGGGTGTCAGTGGCTGCTGCCCCGACCTCCAGGGCCCACAGTATCCTTCAGTGGGATCCAGCTGTCTCCACTGACCTCAGCACAGCTGCACATCCTGCCTTGAAAAGCACAGTTCTGCCTCCTTACTCAGAAGCTGTCCTTAAGCATCAGGAGAAAAGTTTCCTTTTTACAGTCATGATCCTGTGAACATGCGTAAGACTGCCAGGAAGTTAGTCCCAAATGGGAGGACAAAAAAAGTAAGCTCTCTTTATAAGTTTTGAGAAGAGAAACAAAAGCTTTCTCATTAATTTAATCAACTCTGTATCCTAAGCCACAGTCAGAAAAGGACATTTCTGGAGTTGCTGCAGAATAAATAATTCAATGATGAAAAGAGAAAGAAATGTTGATTATATATAAAACTTGACAGTTGGGGAAACTATTTCCCTGGCCTACAAAGTCATTTTTCAGGTAGATCAAAAAAGAGTTATTTAGTTCTACACAATTTCCAGTTTTAACAACATTAAATACATTTTCTTCAGTTAGATATCAGTCTTTGAAGATTTTGAAATTGTTATTCCTGTGGGGAGGAGGATATTGAATAATTCCTACCAGTTATGAAACTCAATATTCTCCAGATGGTTATTGAGACAAGCTTTTATACACCATTGTAAAATGGGTTTAAAATATCCTGTGCTGTGATTGACTGAAGAAGTCACATGGCTACTGCATACAAGTTTGAACTTCTTTTTCAACTAAATGACCTTATTAAAACCATAAACAAAAATGGTACTTAAAGGCTGCCTTTAATGCAGCAGCAGCAGCTATAAATCCTAAATTTATTGTAGTACTGTTCTGTTATTTGTGCTAAAAAGATGAAAATCTAGGAAGGCTATTCTGAGTATGAAATTATGCCTTTGTAATGAATTGGTTTAAAAAGATATAGTTCCATCTGTTTTCATAGTCCTCTAACTTTTTCTTTAAATGAGTTAACAAAATCACATGCATTTATAACCTAAGCAATGTCGGGTTGCATCAGAACTTGAACCAACAAATGTGAAGGAGCAAAACCCTCGAGTAAGGAGGAATATTCCTCAAAAAACACTGTCTTCTCTTTCAGGAAAAAAATTGTGCCTGAAGTGATCCTAAGCATTGTTCTCTATAAAACCCTTATGCTCACCTGTGTTCTACCGCCCAGTTGCCCTGCAGTGGTAAACAGCTCCAGCAAAGGCTCGGCAACCTATGCAATATGAACAAATACACTCATGAAGGGGGAATCCTGCCATCTAACTGGGCAAGGGAGCGGCAGTCTGGCTGTTATGAGTGGCAGTGGTTGTTTGGCAGGGTCAGCAAGGTGGGAAGCAGGATTTCCCATCCATCTGGCTGCTAATGCTCTGCTTCTGCNCCATCTAACTGGGCAAGAGAGCGGCAGTCTGGCTGTTATGAGTGGCAGTGGTTGTTTGGCAGGGTCAGCAAGGTGGGAAGCAGGATTTCCCATCCATCTGGCTGCTAATGCTCTGCTTCTGCTGCCTGTCGTGGGGTGGCTGTGCCTTGCTGAGCCAGGTGCAATCCCCCTGGCCTGTCACCACTTCTCCTCCCATTGCACAGACAGAGACTGCAGCACAAGCTGCGAAAGGGGCCAGAAACAAGGGAATTCCATGAGAGAAGGAAAATTGTACTTAAGACCTCGTCTCCCTGACCACTGCTTGCACTGCAGTGTTTGCTGCACCTCAGGGGAGTAACAACAGGCACCTTTCACTCTGTCCTGTACCCTAAGAACATGCCTACCAAAATGCATTTTTTTCTGTATTCATTAGGATGCTGCTCCTAGTAAGTTTTCTAGCAGACATGGCTGCATTTCAAAACGGCTAAACTATGCCCTTAGGGTTTACGTGTTGTTTAGGAGTCCCAGTTCACAAAATTAATTGTCCCTATTCAAACAAGCACATGACTAATTTTAGGGGTTCTTCATTGTTGTTTATGGATCTCCTTTTTTTTTTTTTTCCAGTGAGAGGCTACAAAGGTAAATTATAAAGGGAAAGACTGTAAGCGCAGAGTGTTTTTAACATTGAGAATAGGTCTATGGCATACTCCTAAAGTGAATGAAACCCTGGCATGGGAACCAGTGCTTTTCCCTGTCACTTTTGCATTGCATATGGCTTATGACAATGAAAACATTAGAGATTAGCATTAACAAAAAGAGCTTACATAAAAAACCTAGTGATGAGAAACATATTCAGGGATTGGTACTTCTTTAAGAATGTGTTTACATGAAAGGGAAAGAGGAAGACCCATAAAGTATTTAAATCTGGTACTACACTTAAAATCAGGCTGCTGAGATTTTGAGTGAATTTATTTTCTTCCTCTTCAGCAAATATTCTGGTTGTAGCATAACTCAACTCACTTATCAACGCTTAGGGTTTTTTTAGCTTATTTAGTGTGTCTGGGTTTCAGACTTTCAGTTTAATATTGCTAACAGTCTTAGTAAAAACTCCAGGATTAGCAGTGTATTTGAACACCTGCAAAGTTCATTTAGTGACTGGAATAGCAAATGTTGCAAAATTCAAAATATATTTAACATATTTGTAGTTTGAATATTAACCACAGATGCTCAACGCCGTTCAAGAGGCTTGGAATGTACATATTTTATACATCCTAAGGAATAGCTATGATTGATGTCCTTTCATGTCAGCTGTTTGATTTGATGAAAGATGGAACCAAAAATACAGCAGAAGGGGGCAAGTCTGGGAAGAGCTGCCAGGCCAGCAAACTTCTTTATTAAAAAACTATTAAAACTATCCAAGTTTGTCACACTTCTGAATATTAATTGAATTGAATTCAGTAGGAAATAGAGGATAGGGTGGAGTAATAAAAAAAAAAGGAAAGAAGAAAATAATAAAAGCAGACAAAGTGGTTTATTGTTTAACTGATTACACTCATACTGATGAGTTGTCATATCGTTCAGCCATATGCAAGTCTAACAGATGCCTCATATTCAGCTATGAATATTTGATGTACTTTACCATCTTTCCACAGCCAGATTTTTTTCAATGGATCATTCACAAATGTTTCAGAGAAACACACTTTTCTACAATCATTGGCACTGACGATACAATTTTCTATACCAGACTCAATGGTTAAGCCAGATACGCTGCATTTGCTTTTCTTTTTAATTCTGAGGAAATGGTTCTCCTCATATTTTTACTGGCTGTGGCTACTACAACTCAAAAGATTTTGAGTTACTCAAATTATTTGCAGAGAAGAAATAAAGGCTATTAAACATTTCTTTTCAGTATTGGTAGATACAAAGTATTTTTGTCCAGTTTTCAGCCAGTTCCAGTTCTAACCAAAAACCATCACTACACACGAATTCTTTAACGTTTAATTTTCTAGGAACTTTTGGTCTTCATCTGTTAACAGACAACTAGAGTAGCAGGCAGAGATGGAAAGCCTGCAAAGTAAACACATGCTCTCCCCTCTTCTCTTCAGTTTTACAGAAGCCACTTCCTAAATTCTCTGCTAAATAATAAATGCCATAGACATTCAGCTGAATTTACTGACAATCAAGATATGTATCTTACATTCCTAGATTTCAAGCATCCATCTAGACTAAAAAAGGTACTGTAGAGCTTTTAAAAAAAAAAAAATCTGTCGTAGCTATTCACACGCACCTTTTGGGTCATACGTATCTTGGGCAAACTGTTGAACAAGCATAAGCTGAAGAGGCAGTAGCATTCACATACCTTAGTTTAGACTTCCTTTGTGTCCATTGTGAATCATCGCTTGGAAGAAGCATGCATGAACAAAGATGAATGTAGACAGCAAAAAGATTGAAATACTTTGTGGTGTGATCTCCTAATATATCTCTACTGTGGGGGACTTTTTAAGAGGAACTGTAACTTTGGTGTCTCTTCAGCCTAAGTAACATTTGGGATAAAAATCTTCTTCTCTTTCTGTGATGAGTCAGAATACTGTGTTCCGTTTTAACGAACAGGTCTGATCTGGGCATCTTCATTCATAAGTACCTACTTATTTGACTACAGCTGCTCAATATATTGAGAAAGTCAGTCACACTGAAAAAGTTCTAGACATTTCAAAATTCAGCATGCCAAGAGCCTAGTTACACAGGTGGCTTACCCCCACACTCCCCTCACTGGTTTCTCTCTGGAATACAATGTCCAGATCAATGTTACTATTCTGATACTCAAAGCCCAGTAAGAAATTGGCTACAGTTAGATGATGAATCAACCCTTCCCTTGAGAACAGGACTTCCCACCAACAGCTATGTTTTTCTGGAAGAATTAAACTGTGCACATTCCAGAGAGGTGTTTGAATGCAAATGCTATGGGGAAAAAAAGGACAATTCAGAACAAAATCCAAAAAATAACTGTGTGATGTAGTTTTGCTTAGTAAAATCTGGATTGCGTGAAGTGTTGAATAATTTGGCTTGAAGTGTTGAAAAATATGGCCAAAACTTTTTTAAAGTAAGTCTACAGCTTTACTTTAAACATGCCGCTCAAGTATGTGTTTAATTACTTTTTCCAGGATCATTTTTTGCCAGCATCTTGAATAATCAAGCTTTATATTCTTATTTTTTGTACCCAAATACACATATGCCAAACACACCCATCTACCTCATAGAACAGTAGAACTTTTGGGGGAGGACAGAAGAGGGATATACATTATAATGTTTTATATTTTTAATTTCTATTTTAATATATTTCGGAGGTGATTGGATAGTGATATGTATGTTGTATTTACTTTTTTATTTATGCAGTTTATAAAATTTTCTTCTGTGCAATAAGGTAATTTAATAACATGTTGTCAATACTCTTCTAATTTTTCACAACAGGAATATCTTGAAAATTGATGCTTCCCATATGCTGATGCAAGGTCATGTATGTGTACAAGTGTGAGAATTTCAACTATATGAATTAGTAAAGCATGTTATTAGTTAAAAAGTATAGTAATAAAGCATAAAAGGTACATTAATAATTATTGAAAAAATCTGTTTAAATTCCTGTCTAAACCAACATATTTTCACAATTTCTGCCTCCTCTGTCTGGGCTACAGCATGCTGCCTAAGTAGAGCTTTTGTTGCCTTTACTCATATCAATGACACTTATGGAATCTGTCTTTTTTGGCCTTAAATATGATACACGTGTCTAAAAGACCAAGGGAATCATTTATAGCTGCAAGTTACTCTTTGCAATTTAGGTCAAAATCAGGTATATGCTATTAATGTATATGTTAACTGTAATCAGGTTATTCCCTCACTTCTGAGGGCTTGAGTGCATTAGTGAGCATTTTTGCATGTAATTGTCTTATTTTATTTTGAAGCTTAGTCTTTGAAGCTCTTTTGGACCCAAACACCCCACCGGCCCTCTTCCAGATAAAAACGTGCAAGTTCCACAATCTGGAACTAATTGTCCAGACACCATCTGGAGGTCCTGTTCCTTCGTAGAAGCTGCTGTAATCCTGTGGCTTTCAGAGCAGAAGTGGCATTTTCCCGTATCCTTAAGCTCTCAAAATATTTCAAAAATGTTTCAAAATATTTCCAAATATATCTGCCAGATGGGGCCTCTGGGAAGGTCGCCGTGCCTTATAGACACACTCGCACATTTACGTGCCCGTGTGCACTACAGCCTATTTCAGGTAAATACTGTCCAAAAGGTGAAGCTGGACAGGGCATTGGACAGACATACCAAGGTCGGGGCAGTGTAGGTGAAATCTCCTGAGTCCGGTTGCATGGTTGTTCCAGGGAGTTCTTTCAACCTATTTTTAGCACATCTTTTTCTCAGGCAAGATGTGGAGGTTCTGCGGGTGGCTGATGCTTCTGCAACAACATAGCCCTAATTACACCCTGCCTTCTGGTACGTGAGTAACCCCCACAAAATGGTGCTCTTCTCTAAATCCTGGACTTCCCTTTCATTCAACAGGCCATTAATTTTTCTGCAAGAAAACCCTGTATGGGAATGGGTTTGGCCATTAACAAATACCTTACACAACAAATTTCCAACTTCAACTGTTTCAGTTACTTAAGGATTATGATGAGAAAGCAACTAAGGACAATCGGTGGAAAACTTACACCGAAAAATGAGGACCTCAGGATTTTGTGCATTATGTTTTGGGTTCAGGAATTCATTGCTTTGGAGACAAAAGTACTGGAGCCAGGAAAGGACGGTCTTTTCTGCCCAGCACCTCAGTTCCTTACAACAGTTTGGAGTTTTTCTAAGGATTACCTTGGTCCTTCTTAAACTCACAGACTGCTTATTGTTTCTCAGTGGAACACTTAAACATCAAGCCGGTGCCCACCAAAACCAGCTAAAGGCTTTGCATTTTCTCTAATGGGTTTTTGACTAGCTGCTTAAAAGTCAGAGGAAAAGTCTTCTCTTCTGTACCATCTCCTCAAATTTCAATTTTTGAATGCTTAAAACTTGTTCAACCCAAAGTCTGCTTTATCTGGAACAAAGCTACACAGTGCCTCTCAGCGAGAAGTAATTCTAGTTCAAAACACAATCTACAGCCATTCAGTGGTTGGTCAGTCTGGAGGGGGAAAAAATTGCACAAATGTTTTTCCAATACAGAGTTCTCATATACAAAAATGTCCAAATCATTTGCATGTAGACTTTCTGAAAGTCAGAGTGGAACACTGCAGTCCAGAAAGTGAATTTCTAGCAAATTTTGTCCGTGGGAAAATTGAGGTTTATAATGGAAATAATTTTGTAAGTAACAATAGCAGCAGCTGTTACTTATGTTGCTCCCCTAATAATAAAATCCTTTAGGAGTAATTAACAATGTTCAAACACGAAAATGTTTCGGCCAAAAAAAAAAATTTCTTGTTTTACTGAGATTCCTTTTACCCTCAACTGCTTTTGTATAATTAAATCTATCCACAAGGAAATGTCTTAGAAGTGGTTTAGGTTGTTTATTTAAACTTTTTACTTTTTCATTTGTTCCCTCTACATGTTATCAGGCCAAATGCTGTTCTCAGTCACAAATGTTTGAATCCAGAATTACTTTGTTAATACCAGCCACATGAAAGCCAGCTCCAGAGACTAGAGAAATCTCTCCAAGAGGGCTAGGTGAAGGCTGTTTTGACATTTAACACTGATCTTCAACAAGAGTTGTCTTTCTTGCTGTTGCTTAGTTGTTTATGAACAGATTTACTACCATTATCACACTTACAGTAGTCACTGTTCCTTTAACTATATTGAAGTGTTTTCATACTGATGAAATGTCTCATCTTTACCCAAAGCCCCTCCATGTTTTTGTGGCAGCCAACATTCTTATCCTACTTCCTCACAGCACTTCATCTCATTCAAGAGAAGCCACAGCCCCACCTGTAGGCTCATCTGGACTGAAGATATCTCTAAAGCTCTGCATAGAAAAAAAAGTGAGTTTGGATCTTCCAAGGATTTTTAAATGATTGTTGAGATAAGTCACATTCAAATGAAACACTGCATGTTTAACTAACTAAATAAATATTCCTAAAAGAAGCTTTGAAGATGTTTGTAGCTGGTACCAAACTGGCGTCATTTACTCCATGTCAATATTGTTCAGTAGCTCTCTAACGATTCTGCACTATCAGCTTCCCTGACCGATTAGTATCATAATGCTATAATCATTAAATGAATATCAATATTTTTATCAGTAATACAATTAACTGCTATGGAAATTTCACTCTTGTCCTGTGAATGAAATTATTAAGATTTATTCTTTTTTATGATCCTAGTGAGTGCAATACATGAAAATGAAAAGGTCTGTCACTCATCAGACTTTCCAGATGTAAAAGTAAGTAGCCTGCCTGCCTTCCTTCCTCCCTCCCTCCTTTCTTTCTCGTTTCCCTTCCCCTTCCTATTTTCCTTTCCAAAGCAGAAAAATGACTGGGTTTTTTCCAGTGGTATATTCAAGGGGAAAGGCAAGTTATGAGTTTACACTTCTGCTATGAGCAATAAAAAATTTACTCACTTATGTGGCCTGAAGGCTTGGAACAGTTTGTATTTACTCATTATTTCATTTCTACCAGCACCCCCACTTTTTCATTAAACTTTTTCATCTTACTTTTTCATCTTTGCTGTCTCATGACTCCCATGCTCTCCTTTCCTTGGGAATGCTAAAGGACTTTAATGGCTAACAACTGTGAGATTTCTCATTTTTCTGTTGTGGGCTTGGATGTATTGAAACATTCCACAATAAAGACTTCAGCTCTGCTCATTTGGATTTAAATTAAGTAAGTATTTGCTCAAGAAAGAAATCCTAGTTTCCAAAATGTTCTTGAGATGCACTAATCCCACTTGTTCCCCAGTCCTACAGAGATAGATAGAAAAAAAATATGGAACTTCAAAAGCAATTATTCCCATACAAAAATCAGATAGGACTCTGACACTTTTAAGGGGATAGTTTCATAGCAGGAGGAGCATTTCAGTGGACCATAAATTTAGCTGGACAGTGTTTGACAAACCATTGACTGCTTCCTTTTATTCAAACCTTTTTCAAAGTGAGCTGGACCATAAGACTATAGGGCAAGGACTTACTCAAAATGCACATTCTATTTTATGATTTTCACTTTAACTTTTCCTCCTAAGTGCACAGTATGTTCTTTCACCTTGCTGAGCATGATACAAAGCCACATGGACCACACAGGGACTACTCTCTGGGGGCTCACTGCTGTGTGCTCAGTTCCCAGAGCTCAGCTATGTTGTCTGTGAGTTTTCTGCAGCAAAGGCAATCATTTAGGAGCTTACATTCATGCACCGTGCCCTTTATTGAGACTCCGTATGGCAATCTGAGGTAGGGGACACAGACTTTGCATTACCAACAGATTTTTTCAGAGACCAGATATGGTTCAGACGAAGGTATGGCAGAGGCTCAACAGCCTCTAGCAGGATTCATTACTAAGAAGAGTTAGGCAAGCTAAGCCTGATAAACAAGATGATATTAATACAGTTTCAAGTAGAGCTTCCAGAAGCATTCATCAAAAGTTGCTGAAATCCTGAAGAAGTAAACCAAATTGAAAATTGCCTGTTCTGTTGTGCTTCATTATAGACAAAACCTCCAACGGGCTTTGTTAATTATGCCACAAAGGTTAATTATTTTTGTAGTGCAGTGGGCATGAATTTTCTTACCCAAGAACTTATTTTTTAGTCTCAGCATTTCCATTTTGACATTAGAAAAATATACAACCAAAATCTATAAGACTTTGATTAAATGTTGATACAGCTGATTCCAACACGGCCCAAGCCAGTGACCATACATGGAATCTAAACAACAGCTAGTAATTACAGTGTCAAAGGCATGTATACACTGTGTGTTATGTTTCATTGTCTGGCATGCAAATATAGCCTTGGTTTCCTTTGCACTATTTCCAAAGTATAAAGAAAGCTAACCAGAGAGTTCTGTTTCGTTTACACAAAAGAACAAGGTTCAATCATGTTTGATAAGTTGCAAATTACTGGTAATACCACAAGTGTTGTTACAGCTGCTAAGAGTGGTCAGGAGGATGTACAAAATACAGCAACGGCATGAATCAAAAGAAAAAGTCTAAACAATTTTGAATGATAGTGTATAATACTTCTAACTTTAACTTGGTGCAAGGGCTTGTCAGCAGCATCTCGGGCAGTGGTGAGATACGTGGAGTAAGTTGCCACGTATGTATTCGGTATTCTGTGCTTCAGCAGACTCCCCACTGACTTTGCTCCTAAGTGGAGCAGGGGGTGCAAAAGAAGAAATAAAACTCCAGTGACACAGGAGACCCCTGCACTTCTTCAATACATTTATTTTTACAGTTTTCAGTTTAGCAATCTGCCTGTGGAGATTTTCACAGCTGAGTACATCCTTTTCATTGCATCTCTAAACATGGGACACCTGTCAAGTCCTTCAGGTAGAACCTCTCTGTTTTCTACAGAACATGGATAGGGAAAAAACCTCACCTGGGGTGGAACAGGCCTCAGAAAAGGGGCATCATTTGGAAGGCTGCGTAAAATATGCACGAAGTATGAGTCCAAGATTTTTCTTTTTCTAAATCTTCACATTCTTGACACAGCAGATAAGGTTCCTTTGGCCAGAGAAATCTAAAGTAGTATCTTGCTCTATTCTGTAGCTGACTTTCCAGGAAAAGTGCTCTCGGAATAAAGTTGCAGGAATCTAGATATTGCTTTGGGAATGCTTCTGATCATGAGACGGAAGAGCTACTGCTCTGTTGGTCAATGCCCATCTCCTTTCAGAGTGAATTAACTTCCTTGTCTGTGATTACATGGGCTCCTCTTTTGAAATATTGGAAGGCTATTGGAAGGAAGTACCCACCAGGGCCATACTTAACTATCTAAAAGGAAACAGGAGCAGGATCCTACACATGGATCTCCCTATATATGCCATGCTTTAACAGTGGTGGTTTTGTCATTTCACTTTGGTTTTGCGTAATTTCTTAGTAGGCTTAGGTGGTATTTCATATTTGCTAAAATTTATAATAATGTGAAATTATCAACAAAGAAAAATACAGACCTATCCGGCTCCAGCTGATATAACAGAAAAAGAAAGTATTCCAGGAAAACTAAATATCAGTGAAAACAGTGCAAATACTGTAACGTGCTTCAAGTACTGTGAAAATATTCCATAATTGTTTTATAGTGTTCAGCTTTCAATGACAACCAAGGGGAACAGTAGTTTACCTTTGTTTTGTTCATAGCTGGAAGCATATATTAGGAAAGAAGGAAGGAAAGAAGGAAGGAAGGAAGAAATTCTGAAATGCAACACTAAGGAGTATCTTTGTGTGCATCAAAATGGGCATAGAGTTTCTTTGGGCCCTGCTAATTAGAATCAGGAAAATACAAGGAAATCATTGGGATTTATGAGGAAATGAGTGACAAACTTTATTACAGAAACAAAATTAGAAAATGGAAACACAAAACAATTAGCCAATGAATAGCTGAAAAGCAAGCTAGCACCCCGTTTGTCCTTAATAGCCCATGGTTTTTAAATCTATCTCAGTATTGGGGGGCAGTGAAGGGACAATGTGTGTTTCCAAATATGAGAGGTTGGCAACCCTGGGAATGCACCCAGGTGCACTGGGTGTTATTCATACATCAGATGACTGTGATAATCCTAAACCTTCAAATAACTACAGTGCACAGGACTGCATTTTTAAGCGATCTCTATATTCTGTAGTCCTGCCTCTTCAGTCAGGATGTGCTCCACAACTGGAACAGCTTGCACTGGGTTAGCCCCTTGGGAAAGTTCTAATTTACAAAACCCTGTTTAGAAAAATCAGATCTATTTAAAGGCATTACATTATAAACATAAACTCCCTAATGAGCTGTAGTGAAATTGCTCTAGGCTATAACTTGCGAAGTTCAAATGATTTAGCCATTTTCTGCCATGCATTATTTTCATTTAATCTGCATCACAAGAACTGTAAATAGTCCAGCTGTTCAAAGTGAGTCTTAAAGATTCTTGCCAAATGCAAAGGCTTGTCCAATTGTTCTCTTCTTTACCATGTTTGGTTAAAGACTTATTAATTGATAGATCAAATATTTCCTCAAGTTTTTTCTCAAGAAAGGGAAGTCAATGTTTCTAATAGATGTGCAGATGCTAAGAAAGATTGCATTTAAAGAATAGGCAATTAGAGATCACAGAATCACAAGGAAGGAAGGAAAGAAGGAAGGAAGGAAGTAGAGAAGGGAAGAGGCATGGAAGGAGAGAAGGAAGGAAAAAGCAGTCTGCCAAATATTCAGACACCTGTGCCCTGCTATAGTAGAACAATCTGTGCTTTCACGTTCAGGTCTTCATCCCTTTGGGACCAAGGGTATACCCTGAGGACGTGGTTAACCTCTCTCTTACCGACTTTACCGTCTGCCAGCTGCAGTGCAGTTTCTTCTCACCTATACCTGCATGAGAGGCAGTACAGTCTCTTTGTATGGCAGTTAATTCTACTGTGTTGACGTCTTTCTAGAAGATGTTTGAGAAATCCTGTCTATAGTCTTTGTTTCGAAACAGGGCTAGAGGAAGTGATGGAGGACACACACGTACACCTAGGAGAACTACAGTGCTAGGTGGAGAATGAATTGATGACTAATAGGTGTTTCCCACCATTCTATTAGAGACCATTCTTCTGTTAATTGCAGGCTTTGGTTTGCCTCATATTAGCTTTAAGTAATGGAAATATCCACTTTTGACAGATTTATTACCTAATTGTGTAATAAGAAGGCAGACTATAACATCAGCACTCTGTACCATTGATTACCTGCTCTTTTCAACACTTACTTTCAGCATCCAGAAAATGCAAATCTGTACCTGTTACAGGATTCGAGATTTTGGTCTGGTCAAAATCACTTGACATGTTGAAACATTAAAAAATAATATTCTGAAATGTGTAAATGTTAAAACCACAACTTCCACATAGTAACGGAGAATAAATATAACAAACCTGATCTGTTTAATAAATGAAATGGCATAATGTTAACTGAAAGAGGTGGATTACATTCATTTAACTGCTTCCTATTTTAATTACTTATTACAAAAACATTGTATGTTGGCAGGTTTTAGAATGTCCTTGTCAAAAACAAGTATAAAGACACAATTTTGACTTTTTATTTTAACTTCCTATAAAAGAAAAATCTGATTTGTGTAAATATTCCCTCTTCTTATGATGAGGCATTGTGTTGGAACTAGTAACACAGCTTCAGAAGGTAAACTTTGGGAGAAGGCAGGTCAATTAAAGAAGTGATGTGATAAAATTGTGGTTCTATTTTTCAGGTCAATTGAAAGCTATGTAACAGGGCCCCATTGTGAAGGCAAACACAACTGAACTGGCATTTAAACTGCATAAGAATTATTTTATTTTGCTGTAGTGGTGTAAGAGGATGAGCCATGAATGAGGATCCGGTCCAAGATGTATTGCAATTTGTATTCTTAACAAAAGAAATTAACTCATTTTCCTGATTTTCACCTGTTTTCTTTGGTTGTCTGCCTACAGTTTCCGCATGCAGCAAGCATATGTAAAAGCTATTCCGTTTGGGTGACACAAAACCCTGTCCTAAACAGATTACAAATATAAATTAGTTTGGTGGCCCGTTCACAATCCTGGAAGGGAAAAAAAAGGGGGGGGGGATTCACCACAAACCCACGGTACAGCTCAACAAAATGTGAAGTTCTGTTTTTGAGGCTGCCAGTTATATTACATATCAGTCCTGATTTGGGGGCCAGATTGTTGGCTATAGCTCAGGAGCACTCAGTGCCATTCCAGTTGCAGGGCACAAAGGCAGCTTTAAGCCAAGCTTGCACTCCTTCACTAATACTTAGGAAATCCCTGTCTCAATTTCTCCCTTGGCATAATTTAAAATATTCTGAGCGATTGACATCTCTAGGAAGACAAGCCAGAACCCAAGGACAAGTTGTGCATGAGAAAACTCAAGGCACACTCTATCCTTCAGTTGCAAGGGGTTTCTTAAAAACCGCTCTGCTACATCGTGAATATAGTAGCACTGTAGCATTTGGAACAACTTCTTCCATAATGGCTTAAAAATTGAAGATTCCTCTACCCACTCCTTCAGTGACTTGCCAAGCAGGAATTAGCATAGCTCTTGAAGGACAGAGAGGCATGAAAGTATCTCAGTGTGCTTGAGATTCAGACTGAAGGTCTAGACTTTAGGGAGGTTGGGTATTGCATGGTTCTCCTACCAGTGTGATTAACTTCTTGCTTTCAAGATGACTGTATTCACGCTTACCGAGGCAAAATTGGACAGAACACTTCACTACAGTGTTGCATCAAAATACAAAAGCTCAATTTTAATGAGCTTGCTTGGGTACACAAATAGAACTTTGTATCCCTTAATTACCAGACGTGGCTTTTCCTGCATAAAATTAGTCCATGCAGCGTTCCGCTCCTACTAGTACTTGAGCCAGCTCTGGTGTAACATAATATAGACCTTAGATTATAAAAGCTTCCGTGACCTGCTTCCAGCTGATGTAAATCAATATAGTTCCACTAAGATAAATTAATAATTGAAACCCTTAGCTCATGAGTTGAGCTACAGTACTTCAACCAGGCAATCAGTCTTTACTTCTATTTATTTGGTTAGAATCAGGCAGTGCTAATGAGATTATAGCCTGGGGATTAGGAAATGCCTTTTCAGAAAGGTATGCTGAATTGAAGAGAGACGACTGACATGCTAACCATACACAATGTCAGTGGAACATGCTGACTAATTTCATCAGATTAATGAACTGTGGACCACTCGACATATGTTCCAGATAACATTGTACAATAGCAGTGGCCTTAGAGAAAACAGTACATCTAAACCAAGAAAGTAAGGAGTTGGTCTCTAATTTGTGATGTTGTGCAGTTACGGACGTGTTCGTACTTAAATGCACACACACAAACAAATGTTAATCACAGGTTTTTATTATCTCTTCATGTAAATACACTGGTATTTCTTTTTCCTGCAACTGGACTAATTTGACTTCATCCTCCCAGGAAAAAGATGTCTGCTATGCTGTTTTTCATTTTCTATCTATCTATCTGGTCTGTTTTTGGAATACAACTGCCTGGACTTCAGAAGAGTATTGCTTGCTCTATTGTTATCACCGGACACAAGTTGCAGTTATAGAATCCGTTCTGTGGCTGTTTATCTAGATACACAGATTAGAAGTGACTAATAATTATGAGATTAGAAATCAAGATTTCATGTCCCTCTTCTCTAGTACAAATGGTTTGGGAACTAGTGAGAATGGAGGTTTTGATTCTTCCTTTAGATAAAAATTGGAAGTAGAAAATTAGTATAAAAAATTCTGTAAGTAGGTAAGTGAGCTATATCAGCTTATAGTAGTTTAGGATTTTGCTTCTGAGTTCCAGATGTCTCCCAGTCTCGGGCAGAAATGAATACGTATGTCCAGTACTTCATGGAAAGGATAGCAAACTCAACAGCACTTTGCATGAGAAAGGTGTGAAAATGTCTAAGAAGCAACATACCAGGGTAATGAAGATCAATGCAATGCTTCCCATGGGAAAAAGGTGCAGTTCAAACAAGACCACACTATACTATGTAATCAAGCCAAGTTAAACATAAAATAGTTTCTTTCTCCCCCTAACATTAGGTTTGACTGAGGTGAAACATGTTTGAGTTACTGCAATGGTCATGGTGATTGTCACCCTCTAGAAAGCGTGGTGGGAGAGCAACCAGACGGCAGCTCCATTTCGCCATGACTTCAGAAGCACTGCGGCTTGTGGAGTTATTTATCTGATTATCCTTTAACGGCTGAGGTGACTTAGTTAAATAATCTACTTGGTCTGTCCTGTTGTCCCTCTCAGTTTAGTCTATTATTGCATTTCCAGCAGTTTCCACACAGCCTGTGCTTGCCTATCATGTACAGTGAACTCCCTGCTGTGGCGGTCTTTCTGCAGGTACTAATGCATCATGAGCCATCCTGGCACTTGTGTCTGTGATTCACTCGCTCACATATTATCATCACCAGCACAGTCTAAGGCTTTGTGAAAGAACTGATGAAATTGCCCTTAGCTACAACCTAACTATACTTCACTTAGTGAACTTACTAAGCATGCAAGAGACAAGGAGTGTGTTAATCTTACAAGGCTCTTCAGTGATTCTAGCACTTTTCAGGACTGATAAGCGCTGCCATTTACTCTGTCAAAACACTTCTTGTGTTTCGAGCTTCTTAAATCTTGTGGCCAAAATTTCAAAGTGATAATATTCCCTGAAATACAAATGCGAAACTAACAGCTGCGGAGTTACGATGGGAATGATTTGCTAGTGAGACGGAATAAGGATTATAAACTGTAGGGGGAAATACATTCACAGTTAAACAACGTATTTTGGTTTTGAAGGGCTAAGTTTATGAAGGACTTGTGGTACAAGACCACAAAACTCATCCATGTCAATTCAGTAGATGACGTGCATCAGGATTGTTTGACAAGGAGGTCTAAGCAGAAATAATTTTAAAAGAGAATAACCAGCTATGCCTACCACATGTGGCAGGGTGATCACAAAGACCTGAAGCTAAAAGAGCTGCAATCCTTGCGCTGTAAAAATGCTTTTGCTGCTGGCTCAGGGACTACCTTCAGTTCACCTTTAAAGCAGCTCTACAGACCATGCTCATCTGCAGCGTGAAGGGCTTCAGGCCTCCATGCATCCCAGCAACTCCCGAGGTGCCAATACTGAGGTAAGTACAACATCAGATTTCCTCTTGCCCCAAGTCCCCAGGACTGCAGTTTCTCTTTCTCTCTCTGCACACAGAGCAGAGCTAGCCAGATCTGTGTCTCTGCCTCAGCAGGAAGGCAGAGCTTTATGGTAATCACTGTCTGGTACAAGGGAGATGTACCTTTTTCCATCCGGGCTCCTTCACATTAATATTGCCAGGACAGGGTAACCCCCAAATACTGGCACCGTATTTACCCCAGTTCCGAGATTCTTTAAGTTCTACCAGTGTAAAGAGGCCATTGGTGAAATTGATGAGAAAGCAATTATTTTTGCGTGTGTCCTGAAAGTCTGGTGTTCTCTACCTTCATCTAAAGTTAGCCAAACTACTGAAGCTGGTGATTTTCCATCCTGCCTAACCCATACGAGAACACAGATGCCCTTGCAGGCCTTGACCCTGGAGGGTACATGTGGCAGGACACGGGTGGAAAGGAGGCAGCCAACAGACCAGACGAAGGCTGAACCAAGGTACCGGGGTGCGCTTACTCCAGGGAAGTGGATTTAGCACTGCCTGCCAGGATGCTTGTAACAAGGAACTGATTCCAAAGAAGACTGCCTCTATTCTTCAATAAGACCTACTCAAAGGAGTTTTGAAAATAAATTAGAAACATGATACTGCACTATGCAGAGCTGGTGTAAACCTTCAGTGTCAGTTGATTTTGTTGAATGTATAGTGAAAGAAAAATGAAAAAAGGATTTGATAGTTAACATCTACTGAAAAATAAATCTTTGGCAAGTAATTTGAGCCAGTGTAACTTTACTCAGCAGGAAAACAGGAAAAGTCATTATTTGCCAAAACAAATCTTTCAAAATCTGATAATGTTTAGGAAATAAACAGCTCAATCAACAGACTCAAAAAAGTTCAGGCAATTTCCTTTCCTGAGATGATGTCGGGCAATGTCTAGCAGAGCCACACAAGGTGCTGCGGTTGTGAATATACATCCCCTAGGACATACCCATGCTCTGATCGCTCTTAGAGAATCACGTTTCACAGAGACCATGAATGGGCATGTGCAGCGCACGTCTCCTCCATACACAGTTAGCTGTTTGGCATCTGCATCGTTGAACAAAAGGCTTGGACTTCACCTCGGCATTTTTACATGAGATGAGATATTTATCCTGTTGTGAAATTCGTGCTGTAATCCATTACTTCTAATGAGTTAACTCAATTGTAAATGATATGATATAAATGATGATTGCAGTTAATTGAAGACAGTATCCTTTACTACTGTATGAATCAGCAATGGAGGAGTCAGAAGGGATTCTGTTTCTGATTAAGCTCTGATTTTGGCCAAAGGCTTTCAGTAATTTTTGTCTTTTTTTTTTTTTTCTAATTTGAATTCCAGCCAGCACCTGCCAGATAACAGAAAAGACTGAAACCACATTCTAAAACTCTTTAATCAGCAAATAAACTAGCAAAAAGACATGAAGTCCTGAAATAGCTCTCCAATCGGAGTATCTGTTATTAGGAAAGCAGAAGTATTTGCTCTTGCCTCGGGCTCAGAAGGAAGAGGAAACCTTCTGGTCTTGTCTTGTTCCTGGGTATGGCTATGATCAAAGAAAGAAGACATCAGTCAGTTTTCCCGAGTCCTTCTAGAAGAATAAAGAAGTCTAGTTTTCAAAATATGACTTGAAGTTCTTACTTTATATATCAACTAGAGCAGATCAGAATTTAGGACTGCACATTTTCCTGAAAGGAAATGGCATGAAGTAGAGTAAAGAGAGTAGGGTAAAGGACCATTGTTCTCTTCTCCTCTGCCATTTAACATTTTGATTTTGTTCACATTCTCATTTTGCCGGGAGTGTTTGTAAAAAACATTCAAAACACTGGATTACAAAATTTCTATGTTTCTATATTTTATTGGGTGAATCCCGGCCCCATGGTTATAGGAACTGAAAGGTTACTGGAATTGGAAACGCAAATTCCCAGTCCTCTTTGTCCTGTCAATGAAAGGTGAAGGGTTAGATAGCAGGAAAACAACCTCTCAAAGCAATTCCTAAAACAAAACGTACCCTTTATGCACAGGAAAACTGAAAGACAGGTTTGAGGTTGCATTTCTCTTGATAGAATTATGTTTATGTCATTTAAATCCTTATATACAAATTCTGAGGCTTATTAGATGGCAAATCTACAATCTACATTACACTATGCTGCATATGTGAAGGAGAAATTTCAAAGCCAGAACAATATAAGATTATATACTGCAAGCCATTAAACACTGCCTTCTGGCATGCAGTTTCAGATGAACTAGTGGCATCCAACAGCCAGAAGGGAAGGAAAATAGATACTAAAGGACTCACGACAATAAAGTAGAATGCAGAGGTATTTGTTACTCTACTGGGTCTAGGGAAAGCCTACAGTATATCTCTGCACAATTGTTCTCAGGACCTTTTGTTATTTTGTTTTATAAATCCCGGGTGCTGTTCAGATGCAGAGGCTTTGGAGAGGGGAGCCTGCGAGCAGATAGAAAATCACAAGACAAATTCAGCTTTAACTTCACGTATGTTGTGCTCCATGGTATTTACAATAGCAGTAATCTGTTTTCATGACAGCATGTTTTTGTAAATCCAAAGAGATAAACTTTCTCTGCTATTTATAAATCAGATGCTTACATTATGATCTCCTGCCAGTAACTCTGATCTCTATTGAACTTTGCTGTGTTCGGTTTAACAAATGTGTTTGTTACTATAGTGCCAAAGGTGAGAAAAATATACTGGGATCCTGTAGAGAAGATGCAATAGCTCTTTGTGGCTGGGACAGTGGTGTCCTGTCACTGTCAGGGTAAAGGGAAGTCAAACACCTTAGTCTGAACACAGCTAGGAGCCAACACTCACAGATTCTGTCTCAGATCTGCCACTAACTTGCTGTGTGGTCTTGGAAGAGAGTTTTGCCTTGACAAAATGAAATTAATACTACTTCTCCCCTCTTCAAGAGCCTGGTGATCCCCTGTTGGATAATAGATGTACTTAAAAGAATTGTAATTAGTGCTTTACCTGTTTCCTTAATTTATTTTTGCTACTCATTGTACAATTACTAGAATTATTAACAGGAAGCAAGATGGGTTTCATAGCCTCCAGTAAAGATATTGCAACAAAAGAGGAAAAACAACTTCTTTGCTCTTTAGAGTACCCTTGATTTCAAAGGAGCTCAGCAATTTGCTTTATTATTCTCAAGGCAGAAAACGCAGGTTTGGCATAAGTGAATAATCTATAATGATTTGTTTCTATGTTGAATAACACTTTAATTCCTACAACTTGTCTGTGTGAGCAGATCACAGATCTCCTAATGGGGCTATTGGGAGCTTTTTGCTGAGCAGTTTACACAATTCTTGGGCTGTTTGTAACTTCTGGGCAGTACATTTCAAACTCTTTAAACAGAAACTTCAAAATCTTTTGCAATGTGTTCATAAGACTGTAAGAGCAACCATTTTTGATCAGGCTATAGGTCTGTTTAGTTCAGTTCCCAGTCTTTCACAGTAGCCAAAAGTGGATCATTAGTAAAGCGTGTAAAAGGAGAGAAAGCACATTCGCCAGGATCTGCTCACAGCTTCCAACAATGGGTGGCTCAGGAATACCTTTATGGATGACAGCCACTTTAGGAACCATACAAAACATACTTGGCATTTTTATCCAGACCATCCAGCATTATCATATAGAAAAGGGTATAATAATGTATGAGAAACAGAAAGATATGTGTAGTGTTAAACCGTAAGGACGGCGTATAGCCAGAAGCTAGTAAGTACGGTTGTTACAATAACCCTTGTCCTTGTTAACTTCTTGTAGAGCTTAACTCATCCTCCCTCTCCATACACACACATGCAGAGATTCTAATCTTTTGAATCTCTCTCTCCCTCATATTAACAGAAAAAGATGTTGAAGTTTGAGAGCCTGTATTGAGTCTGGCTGAGATGGAGTTAATTTTTCCCATAGCAGCCCTCATAGTGCTGTGCTTTGTATTGGTAGTTAGAAAGCTGTTGACAACACACTAGTGTTTTGGCTACTGCTGTTGGCTACTCCAGCATTTCCCCCCATCCTCATCAGCAGGCTGGAATTGAACAAGATCATGGCAGGGGACATAGCGAGGACAGCTGACCCAAACTGACTGAAGGGATATTCCATACCATATGATGTCTGCTCAGCCATAAAAGCTAAGAGAAAGGATGTGGAAGGGGGATAGCGTTATTTACGACGTTTGTCTTCAGGAGCAATGACTATGCATACTGAAACCCTGCTTCCTGGGAAGTAGCCAGACATCGCCTGCTGATGGGAAGCAGAGAATAAATCTTTTATTTTCCTTTGCTTCTCCACACGGCTTTTGCTCTTGCTTTATTAAACTGCCTCTACCTTGGATGGGTTTTTTTTCCCCATCTTAGTTTCTCCCACCTGTCCTCCTGAGGAGTGGAGTGATAAAGTGGCTTGGTGGGCAACTCGTGTCGAGCCAGGGTTAACCCATGACAGATCCTAAGAGAAGTAAATTTAGAAAAACCCTACAGAAATATATGCTATGACAACGGTAGCCACAACAAAAAAAGAAGTTGTGTATCTTCAATAACAAAAGCAGTGAGAGTGCAAACACATGACCTAAATACCATTCATAAGTCAGCACCTTAGACTGTACACTCAGATTGCTTTAAAAGCAAGTTGTAGCTGGATCAGTACATGGACATAGGTACCGAGGAAGGATATGTCCAATTTTTTAAGTACTCTCATGTTTCAGTAACCAGTTTCAAAGTAAGAAGTTTCAGTAACCCAGTGTTTCAAAGACCAGTTACAACTGCTCTGGGAAATTCAGCAGAGCTGAATCTGAGGCTGGGACCTGCTTTTTGCTAGTGCTCAAGTTGCCGTGAGACGCTAGGCTGAGCTGAGTTCCGAGCACTGGAAATCTCCAGTGTCCTTTGTAGAACAAAGGACACTTTATGATCAAATTGTTCAACATTCCCTGCGCACCCAGCAGTCTTCTCAAAATTTCCATCAACAACCCACACACGTAATCTCTTCATTTCAGATGCAGAGGAAAGGGATCCTTCCTTCCCTCCAAAATAGCCTTACAGCTACTAAAAGACACAATGAACTGCTGCTGTTTGTACATGCCTTTAATCTGCTGCTTCACTTCCAACTTTGACTATCTGAAAGAAAGGTCTTCCAAACATCTGTATTAATAATAAATCTCAGAACTTGTTTCCTGAACGTCATTCATCTTCTGTAGCTCAAAAAGAATGGTTGTAATGCAAAATGAGTGATTGTACCTTAGAAGACAATTTCCTATCATCTATCTAAAGGTGAGGACAAAGAAGGAGCAAGGGGTCAAGAACTACAATATGGACATTTCTCTCTTTCTGAGGGCCGGGTTTATTGATACCTGTATTGATACAGGTAGAGTAGCTTTAAATGTAACTAGAAGATTGTGTAGGCGAACTCCCTTTAAGGACAACAGGAAAGGCTTCTATAGGTACATTGGGAGCAAAAGGAAGACTAGGGAAAATGTGGACCCGCTGCTGAACGAGGCAGGTGACCTGGTGACACTGGACACAGAGAAGGCAGAGTTACTAAATACCTTCTCTGCTTCAGTGTTCACTGCTAGGACTGGCCCTCAGGACTCCCAGACTCTGGAGATAAGAGAGGAAGCAC
>VZSC01005643.1:125131-179470 GCA_013398225.1 Steatornis caripensis
GCTGAGAGGAGATCTGATCAATGCTCACAAATATCTAAAGGGTGGATGTCAAGAGGACGGGGTCAGACTCTTCTCAGTGGTGCCCAGTGACAGGACAAGGGGCAATGGGCACAAACTGGAACACAGGCAGTTCCACCTGAACATGAGGAGGAACTTCTTTACTGTGAGGGTGACAGAGCACTGGCACAGGCTGCCCAGAGAGGTTGTGGAGTCTCCTTCTCTGGAGATATTCAAAACCCGCCTGGATGCATTCCTGTGCAACCTGCTCTAGTCTAACCTGCTTTAGCAGGGGGGTTGGACTAGACGATCTCTAGAGGTCCCTTCCAACCCCTACCATTCTATGATTCTATGATTATCAAAATATTCTGATTGGCACACTTAATACATCATGAATTATGAAGCATGAACCATATTTTGGGGACAATCCATCCATTAGTATTTCCAATTATGAGACCAGAGCACGCCAGAAACAAGTGGAAAATTCTGTAATCAGATCCTTCAAAATTGTGTTAGACTTTTTAATGAACAGTTTAATGTGATATGAAATTACCTTAAGTCTGAAAAGTGTTGAGAGGCATTGGATTACTTTAGTTCAATTAAACACTGATTAAACACTTTGAAGACTTTTCCCCTGTATTGAAATTCCATGACTATGAACTTGTAATTATAAAATCTTAAACAATGATTTTGGATCATAGTACTGATATTTTTATTGAAAATAACATCTGATTGCTCATAAATATTTTGAAAAGCCATAAGCAATTAGTCAAAACTGACCTTGTGTAATACAATTTTTCTGCAGCTGCCAAACTCATGCTACAAGCTTGTCTTAGACTCCTCCAAAATGCTGTAGATGTTCTTCGAACTACAAGTTTTAGCTTTTTTCAGAGTGCTGAGGAAACCAGACCTTAGTGCTGTGCTAGTGCCTTATGTGGTGGCATGAGATGAGCACAGGATGCCCACCTGAGTGGGACACACTGCAGACTGTCTTAGTTACTACATTCTCATAGAAGGAACATACAACGTTTCTCATTACCCAGGAGATTAAGAGAACTTCTCTGTGAGGATAAGCACACATATACATAATACTTTCCGAACATAAATGGTTGTTGTATTCCTGAGAGTTCTGAATATAGACTCTCATACTTCAAATGTATATGCTTGTCTTCCTCCACAAGTCTGATTTAATGATGCCTGCAAACCTTGAACTTCATTTAGTCTTCCAGTATGAAATGGGTATGCACATGTGTATATTGCCATGAGACTGTCAAAGATTTCGTTTCATTTGACAAAGTTTTATTTTCCAAAAAAGAAGAGAGCATACTGCATATCGTCGACCAATCTGGGTGCTGCCTAAGGAAAAATGAAATACTTCAAACCAGAAACATCAAAAGACTTTGAAACAAAAACAGTTTCTCCTAATCTTGCGTCCAGGGTATGCACTGACTTCACAGAATCACTACAATTAATTCTAAATGATGTATGAAATGAGTAATCTCTGCCTAGAGACTGCAACTAATGCATGCAATCACTGGCTGGCTGTGAAATGTGCTGTAATATTATGCTTAGACATGTCCAGAAAAAAAGCCCATACCATTCCCAGCATTTCTAGCCATTTTTATTCTCCCTTTTTTCTACTTTTACTACTACTCCACTCCTATGCCTTTCCCCACACTGCAGGGCTAGACAGTTCTCTAATTTCTCACTTTCTACAAAATGCAACCGTGATGGTCAGTTACAACTCACAGGTGTTTCCATTGGGCTGACTATGCAGTATTCTGCCGTGAAAATATCATGAAAATACAGACAGGATAGTATTCTTTCATTCAAAGGCCCTTTCATTCAAATTGCACTAGTTTTCGTTTTGGTCCCTGATTGCTTAACAATTATGCTCCCCACACAACACCAACTAAAGCCATGAGTCCGCAAAGAATTCTATGTACCCTACTGACATCATACAAATGAACTCCTGTTAACCTCAACAGGACTATTCACACACATAAGCTTTTGAAGAATTAGGATTTGAGGTGTGTACTCCAAGACAGACGAAGGGACACGAGGCCACGTGATTGACTATGTAAAATTCTTCTCGTATTAAAAATCTTAATAGCTGTCTGACTCCATGAGTATGGATGACCCAAAATGAATTCGAGGTTACCCATCCTCTTTGAGAAAAAGATGGAACAAGTTTTTCCCACTCAGATCAGAAAATAGATATTACTGTAATTTTATTCTCTAAACATAGAATCAAACATCAGTACTCACTCTTAAAAAACCCTTTCATTAGCTATCCTACTCAAAACCAAGCTGATGTGAAAGTGTTGTGCAGTAAAATATTGAACCATACTTTCCACATACCAAATTAGCAACATTTGGACTTATTCACTTTACAGACTTCTTGTGTTTGAAATCAGAGATTCCAAAGAAAAATTTGCCCGGTTCTTCCTGGGGTGCGTATGCTGTGTAATCAGAGCAAACCTGGAGCAGACACTGTAAGGTGGTTAGCACTTCTTTAGAATAAGATCAGTCAGACCAGCTTTGATGAGATCTAGCTTTGGCAAAATAGGTTTTGTAGAAATCAATTTTTTTTTTACAAAAATGTTTCATGTTTGAAAAGAGCCTTTGTCAGAAGTGGTGGTTGGTTGTCAGCCAGGAGATAGAGAAGCACACACAGCCACCACACACATGCTGTATAGCTTGAGAGCTATGCAGAGTTGCTCTGTGCAGTGTACCCAGAAGAAAAAGAGCCTTCCATTTCCTGAATGAGGAGGAGGGAAGCCAAACAGCTGTTCCTTACATGAGGTAGAGCAGATACTTGAATCTCTGTGCCCCATGTCCTAAGCTGGCGAACCACCCCCTCAGCTACAACATAAGAATACACGAGTTTGTTCGTGTAAAAAAATTCAAAAGAACTTCTTTCTATCTCACTGGAAGGACAAAACAAAACAAGACAACCAAGGCACCATAATTGTTATAGAAATTAATTGCTCATCCATGCCACCCAAGTGCCCTCCTATACCACCACCAATACTCAGTAGTACTCAAGGATTAGTGGTATGGTAGGTTTGCACCTACATATAGTCACTAGATTTTGGGGTTCTTTGCTGGTAAAGATGTAGTTTGTGGAGGAGTGTAAAAGTATGTGCTGATAGACCATATGGTTTTGTACTGGAGCTCAAGATCCCTGAAAGGATTTTTAAAATAACAACTTGACAGTGTAACAACTGTGAACCAACAGTGCAGCAAGGGAACATGCTTAATGAGAATGTGAATATATCCACAGAGACTTCCCTTTAATCCTGCCTTGAAAATGAATTTTTAGATTAGCTTCCAAGCCATTGATAATGTTCTTGTATTTCACCCCAGTGACTCTTTAGTTCCTAAAAAATGGCTTCAGTTCTAGGCATGTGGAAAATACTTGTTCTTACTTGATGGTTATAGAAAATATTAGCAATGGTTCTATACATAAAGTAATCCTTAAACGATTCCTGTTAAAAAAGAAAAAGAATAACAGAAAAAAGCAAAACCCCATCAAGTGCACAACTAACCGCTGATCATACTGGCTCCCCAAATAGCAGAGCTGCCTGTTATGTCAGCCATAGTGAGGGCTCTGCTTAGAGATGGATGGAACTAGAAATGCAAAAAGGCAGTGTATGTGTGTTAATACATGGCGTAGTGAACGATAAATTGTATAGAGTGTAGGAACACAGTCAAGGCACAGCAATGACACAGTGCAGGCAAGAGCTGATTTTGTGGTTAGATAAAGGTACTGCCTTTCTGTAGTGTACAGAAATCAGCCCCAAAGCTGTGCTTCCCCTTGTGCAATGCAAAAGAGCTGAGCGCCTGCAGCATGGCTACTCTGAGTACAGCACGCGCTGAAGGTAACTAGGAGCCCCATCAGACGCAGAGAAACACAAGCCAAGAAAAAATAAACAAAACTCAGATTTGCCAAAACCAAATCCACCTTCCTCCTAGCCAACTCACAATCGTTGTTTTGCTTCTTTTCATTCACACCTACTGCATCAAACAATCTCCCAGAAGGTGACAGTTAATTAAGAGGTCATAGAGCAAAAGTACCTGTAGGGTGAAGGAAGCAGAGATTTTCCAAGGCCACGGACAAGGTGGAAATTCTGCTTTGTGTGGGATGTGGCTGTGGCACGGGTGCTCCAGTGACACTTCTGAAATTCAAAGGTGAGGAGCAGTACACTGAGGTGCACCAACAAAACATCTACAGGAACATCTTCATTACGCCAAAATCAGGTGATGCACACCTACAAGGTGGTTCTGCTCAGGCGAGTAGCAAATGATTTATCTCACGTCTTCAGTGCAACCACAGAACAAACAGTACAGCCTGCCATGCCCGTGGCTTAGGAAGGAGAGTTCCTATAAAAACAGGGTAACACCTTAAATACATCAATGCCAAGAGCAAAGATCAAGTGTGTGTTGACACGTCTGGTCATAATCATCCATGCAAGAGTGAACAGGGGTGCCACAGAAAAAAAGACTCAAATCTGTTTAGAGTGCCCTATAGGGCAAAAGGAACTATAAGTAGTATACATGATTATGCATTATAGAAAGCAGGCTTTCTAAATGTTAAAGCATTGTCACTTTTTTTAATAAAGAAATAAACTCCTGTTATATTTGTGTTCATTTCTGACCAAATAGTGCTTCTCTGATGTCGGCAGCAAGAGTTCCTTATTGGATGTAGGGCCAGGCTAATGTGATTCCTCTACAAGGGACACCGTTCTCCAGTGCTGTAAAGCCACAAGAAACCAGTCAAAGCAGCTTCTGAGAGGAAGTAGACATACCATGTTTGCATTCAATTAGGGGGATAGTCGCACTGCTTAGTTTCAGGAACTTGGTTGTCTTACTACGAAGGCCAGTCTCTGTTTTCGGTGAGAAAGACATGCTCTTACAAAGGCCAAGTGTCCCAGAGAGACGAACCTAGGTGATCTCCGTCTCTTTCTAGAGGAGCCCCTCTTTCCTCACTAACTACCACGATATTCTCAAGGACTACCAAGCCCTATGAGGCACAGCTGGGAACCCCCTATGGTCTTGAACTATTTTATTTATTTTTGTATACGAAGGCAAAGAAACTACACTCATGTAGAGAAATAACATTAGAAAAAATTGCTTAAGCATTTTAATGTAGAAATATTTTCTTAAAAAAACCCATCTCATCAACTATCTTTTGCTTTCTATTCTGTTTTCTGAGCCTTCTTGTACCTATTTCTGCTGTTGCTTTTCATTAAATTTGTCTTTACACTCTTGTTCCGTCATTATTTGGCAGACATCCCAGTATAAGGCTGCTCCCGTGACATGTGTAGAGGTTGCTGTGAGTGTCCATTTGCACTGGCACTGAAGTCACACAGCACCCCTGAGAACACACTGTTTTCAGGACAGCTGCAGTTTCTTATCAGTAAGCACCTGATAAATTACTCCACTTAAAAAAAGCCATGGACAATTATTTCTCTTGTTGCTTGTGAGACTGACAACCCTGGAGGAAATCTCCCAGGGGTATCTATGGAGACTGTAATGGGAACTGGGAGACGGCATCTCAGCTTGAGCCAGGGAAGGACACGCTGTCAGAGGTGCTGCATGAGCCCAGCTCACACAGAGAGGGCCTATGTCCCCTAGACCAGAATGAAGGTTTCTCGCCACTGGCCTCATTTGCTGTTCCTCCTACTGGAAGGATGGTTGTATCTTTTATTTCAGTGAAGTTTATTTGGTTAAACAGCCTGTGATTCAACTAAATGTCTGCCATGTTTTAATGAGAATTTTTCTAAAAGTTGTTTTAGGAAGAGAGTACCTCATGTCATTTAAGGGTGCCAAAGAGCAATGGGTTAACTTAGGCAATGGTTAATTAGCTCTAGTCTCACTAAGAAAAAAAATAAATCTCAGTCCCCCTTCTTTTGGACCCAATTTCTCTATGGTAAGAAAAGAAATCCTGTCCCGGAAATAACATTGCTGTCCGGATGTAAATATTCCCTACCTTAGCCCTGTGCCTTTAGCCCGTGGCATGCAGACCACCAGTGGTCAGAGAGCTACATCTGAGGAGGTGAAGATAAGTAACTATAAAAAGAAAGACTTTTGTCTGTAAACAAAAGTTTTCTGTACTGGTATCTGCACTTCCACTGAAATATTGCTAAGTAGAGTCAATGTATCGAGAAATGCTGGGAGCCACAGCCCTCTGTCTTTTTATTTTCATGAGTATTTAGCATGTTGAATCCCTGAAATATAAGTACTATATTTTACAGTTGACATGCAGATAGTGGAAAGAGTTTAAACCAAATGTAAAGGGGCCACTGTATTCCAATAAAAACATACTTCTCCTTTTCAAGAGTAGACAAGCAACGACTTCCCATATCTAGCCTTTCTGACTGGAAACAGGACCCAGCTTTCAAATTTTTGTGATCCTATGTCTGGCACGTACTTCCAAAGTCTGTAACGTTTTTATCCCTAGGGCTGAAATATATCAGTCCCCGGAGGTGATTCAAAACAGGGCTGACTTAGTAAGGAACTATAGGTTATTCCGAAATTTGACAAAAAGAGCATCATACTTTTGCCACAACCTTCAAAATAATAATCAGTTTTACAAAACACAGTTTTCCCTTTTGAAGGCTGTATTTTCTTGGCCAGGGTTATACACTAAAATGAGAGTCTAAGGTGCCTTTCTTGGCTCTGCCATTGGCTCACTCCTCGTCTTTTAGCAAGCCATCTAATTTTTCTGTTCTTTCATCTTCTCCATCTGTGAATTCCAAATATTAACTATTTATGGTATCTACTTGGTAAGCTGCAAGCAAAATTGGTCTAAAGATTGTGGTCCAAACTTCCTCTTGTCAAAAAAAAAAAAAAAAAAAAAAAAAAAANCTTTCATCTTCTCCATCTGTGAATTCCAAATATTAACTATTTATGGTATCTACTTGGTAAGCTGCAAGCAAAATTGGTCTAAAGATTGTGGTCCAAACTTCCTCTTGTAAAAAAAAAAAAAAAAAAAAAAGAAAAAGAAGACCTGGCGTTCAAACTAGCCACGGTGGAGTGTAGTAGCAAGGATAGTAACTGCAGCAGCTTGGATGAGATTCTCACATCCCAAAAAAGATTTTATATCAAAGATGAAATTTCTCACCAAAAAAAATAATGTGGCTCCTCTCCTGTCAGAGCCTTGTGAGAAGACCACCCAGATGAGGAAACATAGAGCCTAGGTCCCTGTTTTATTTGATTCAAACTTAAGGGACTGGTATCTCAAACCATTATTACCACGGAGTAATTTTCTCCACAGAAGTTTGCAGAAAATCTTTTTGTTTTCTGCAATATAGAATGAAATCAAAAGATTTTCTGCTATTTTATGTGCATGTTTTTATCAAATCCTCTGTGTTTTCCTTTTTTAGCTTCAAGCTTGCATAACTTCCAACCACAGCTACAGAATGGCACGTATTCTTTACAAAGGGTTTCCAATGCACCGGGTTAGAGAATATGGAGCTGAAAAAAAGAGGCAAATATTAAAACAAATTAGGAGTCAAATTCAAAAACTTAGAAACCAAGCCATAAACAAAAACAGAGCCAGATACCACAAAGCCAAAAGGAATTCAAACAACATCCTTCAAAATGTTCGCGTGTTTATGAAGTTGAAAGGTGTGAAATAGCTGAAACTGAAACCTGAATAACATCGTACAGAACTAACTCTAAAAGCAACAACTTAATTTACCTTTGAGAAGAAATATAAATGCTGAAATATACGATAAGCAGTGTTTTCCTTTGTACAGATGTTAGGAGAGCTGCCTTAGAGCGTGTCGGGTGACGAACGGGCTGTTGCTGTATCACAAATCCAGCCATCGCCCCGGCTCCTTAGAGCATTGCCCAGTTTAAACTGAAGCGTTTCCGTGCTATCAGCCACAACTTGGGAGAGTTTATTTTAGCACAGCTATTAAAAGTAGAAAGGTGAATGGTAGTTTCTTGGCTCCCTTTTTTACAGACAAAAGTAGGTCATTTTATACCACTCAAAGCCTAGCTCTCCCCTTTATAGTCAGTGGAGGATGGTGGCCATCTCATCCAAAAGCATTTGAAACTGGTCCCATGACTCATTTGGTAACAGGGCCTGTTTCTCTTCAGTGGTGTTGAGGAAAGCCTGGGCTGGCAAGGCTGAATGCCGACACCAGGCTGAGCTGAGCCCCCCTCGCACAGCCACGTCCCCCCTCACACGCAGCCGCGGCCGTGCTTCGGACCCGCTCTGCTCCTGGCAAGTGCAGGCAGCTGCCCAGGCTCAATGAAATGCTGGAGGCAGCAAAATCACCCCGGCTGCCTACATTGCTTAAGCTGTTGAAAGCCAGGCCGGCTTTTGCTGTCAGGAGAGTCGCTGGGGAAGGAGAAATCTGCCCCACCTTTCACAGGCACCCTGTGTCTGCTTTCCGCTGGGGACAGGAAGGGTCGAGCAGACAGATGCGTGCATTTAGTCCTTACCTCACTCTGATCCTTGAGTTTTGTCTTCATTAAAGAGGGAAACAAAAGCACTTCTGTCCTACGGATGGCAGTTGGCGTAGGATAACTGAACTCAAAGGGAGTTACATGGTGGTAGGCTTACACTTATAGATAAACATTATTAATATGTAAATATTCTATATTTGCATATTATATACGGAATACATATAGATTTTTTTTCCGATCAAATTCTTTATTCGACAAAGAAAATTGGTTCTAGGTTGATCAAAACTATTCACAAATTTTTGCCAAGTGCAGCGAATAGTTTTGGCCAAAAAGGTGGAGGCTTTTTCCTTTTAAGTTACAATACTTCATTTCAGCTTCTTTCAAAACAAAATGTTTTGTTTCATAACAGTGATTTGAGATCAAAGATGCCTAAATTGAATACAAAAATACAATAAAAACAAGATGAAATTAACAGACTCTAAACTAAAGCATTTTTTTGAGACTGAATGGAATGGTTCAGTTAACTTCAGATAAAGTTCTGGGAGAGGGAGTTGGTTTTTCAGATCAAAAAAGAAAAGAAACATCCACTAACTATTCACTCACCCTTAATCTGGAGTTTTGGTTCAGCTGGTTTTTGACAGAGCAGCCAGCTGCAGGGTTCAAATCCAAACTGGAAAGCCTCCATGCTTTGGGGAGTAGAAGGAGAGAAGACAGGAGGAAGCAAGGGGGAGAGAAGGTGCTGGAAAAAACTAAAAATGTCAAAGAGTAAAAGCCAAAAATAACCAGTGTGATTTAAAGGAGAAACATGTCAGCACAGAATTTCCTTATCGTTACCTTATGTAGATAGTAGAAATCACCAATAAAACTTACGTTGTCAAACACAGAATTTCAAACACAAAAGTATCATGTAGTGCCTTGAAAACTGCATAGGAGTGAATGATTTTTAATTAAAGACAAATTAAATTAATTAAGCATAGCTGCAGTTTAAAAGAAATATTATTTGGTAAAAATAATTTTCAAAGAGGTGGAGCTTATTAATCCAACAGTAAAAAACTTTTTCATGTTTTCACCTGTTCTAAACTAATACAAATAAGAAAAGCAAGTAAGTCATGTTCAGACTCGTTGAAAGGATTGTTAATTAGCACAATAACAATAATAAATAATTTCCTTTTAGAGGTATTTCTCTGTTCTATCTCTGGTTTGTAGGAACTACTTTTTTCTGGTCTAGCAGCTGCATTCCCTATCACACTTTGTCACATCATCAGTCATACGGCTACTGAAGTCAACTCCCCCTCAGCAGAAAGGGACACTTGTGAGTTTATATTACTGCCATAAATTTTTTGGCAGTAAATTTCTTAACAAATAATCCCATATTCTCCTGTATACGGTGCACAAACTGACTAATAAAATGATTTCTACTTGGGGATTTGTGGAATGCCTCCATCTTCAGTCAAATGTGTAGACAAAAGTATCTTGTAAAATGTACTGGAAAGTTCATAAGTTTCAGGATTTGCAGGGAACACTCCACCTGGTGAGAAAAGCAGATTTAAAAAAAATAAAATTAAAAGTTCTCCAAGTTCACCAGGACCGTGAGCCAAGGAAAACCTTAATTAGAGTCAATGGAGAAAATTGAGCAGTTAAGAGCTGGCCTTTTGGGGCTAGCAGCACTCGAAGAAATCAAATTATGAAATAATAAGTTATTTGTGGTTTGCATTGTGAATATGTTAGTTCATGCTTTGTGCCATCCTCCTGTCCCTGAACTTTTTGTTTGGAGATGCTTGAAATAATGTATAGCACGAAGCTGTACCGCTCCTTGCTGGTCTTTCTTGCCTTAGTTTGGGGCCACTTGTCATCTGCACTCCAGTCTCTTAATAATCCTTTGGCAGCGCAAACAGACTTTGAGTGGGTATAATGAGCTTTCTAAGCATGAAAATGAGAATCACGTCTTGCCCGTGTGATAAATATACCTTCTTTATTTTTTTTTTTTAAATCACCTTTCAAAGATAAACTCAGTAGCCTGTTAAGCAAGCATTGAATTTGGCCCACTGTCTTGGACTCATCTGACCATTTTTAGGACAGAATGAATAGTGAGAAAAAAATCATTTGAGTGACTTCTAAACCTAATTTGTGCATAAGCTCCTGTTTCGTTCAGTTTCCTCGTAAGTACATGCAAAAGCAAACCCTGGGATCTTGCAATGGAGAGTCATTTAAATGCTGAAAGAAATGCAGTTTATGATCCTGTAAGTTAATCCATAGTGAATAAAAATTCTAGGTCAGCCAAAGGAGAAGCAAGAACAGTACATGGCTTAGGAGGCAATCTCATCAAATTAGATTCATGAAATTCCTAGAGAAATAATGACAGTAATCAAGGATTGAAGGTTAATTATTTCTCTATTATTCCTAGAGAAAAAATAACAGTAATAAAGGATGGAAGGACAAGAAGGGTGGGGTTTCACCTCAGCAAACCTCTTAGGTCTAAAAGCTGTCAAATCAGATATCTTCACCCCAGTACGAGCCCCCTGCAAAAACCTGGTAGTTTTGTCCAGGGTAGTTTTGCCCAGGGTAGTTTTGCCCATTAGCAGCAATGATGAAGAAATGAGAACACGGTGCTGTCAGGAGCAGTAGGGATAAGTGAAGACAAGAAAAGCTTTGACTTGAGGTGGGGATGAGGAGGACGCGGTTAAAGAGGCCGAAAGAGAAAATGGTAATATACAAAAAGATGAGAAGTTTCAATTAATGTGGTAGGAATATTTCAGGTCTACCAAAAGGGGCGTTTATAGCATGTGGGTGATATAGGAGGTTCATACATTTAAAAATGCAGGGGAAAATGCTGCTACATTTTCCTCGCACTGTTTAAGTGAAACAAGTAGCTGCAGCTTTGACTCAGCAGAGTGGGTACCAAACTTCTTGTCAATGAGATTACTGACAGTCTGAAATTAAAATTATTTCCAGGTACCTTGCAAAACCGGGGCCTTAATAAAAGCAAACAACTCTGCAGAAAAGTAAAAGTTCCTGCAAAGAGCCCAGCAGCATCAGAAATCGAAGGAAAAACCATGGAAGCACCTGCCCTTCAGTGCAACCAAATTTATTGCAGAGGCCAAATAAAGGCCGAGGGTTTCATGAAGGTGGTCTCACCTTCCCAGCTCTTCCAGGGCTTCAAATAATGGTGCTATTCTTTTTGCTTTATCAGCATCACTGGGATAAAAATATCATTATGTCACGTAAACCCAGTGTATGTCAGGGGTGGCCTTCCCAGGCAAATATCGGCAAGCTGAGGGGAAAAGGAGTTTTATTATCTCTCCATTGGCAGCTCCAGAGAACGGTTTGCTGCACGTCTGAGTTCCAGCGCCTGCCGACGGTGCAGACACTGCAGGCTTGTTGCCGTCCAGTGGCAGTGGGTTACGGAGCATTCCTCGATGCAACCCGGGAGTTTGTTTTGTTACCTTGGGGAAATCAGCTGTGCCAGTAAATTACAGTGTCAGGATGCCTGCCATTTAATTTAAAAATGAAGTTGCTCAAGCAATATAAATCTCTTTCTCCAATGAGGTATATTTTCCAAATAATTCTTTTTTTCACCCCTGGTCATTACGGCTGTTTGCTAGTTGAGTCCTAATCGCTTTAGCTATTAGAATCTGTGGTTTTTAGCTGTTCTGCTACATTCAACATCGGTTCACGTATACATCATCTAACACACACACCATGTTAAGAGCACACAGACTATCCACCTGCCTGACTATAAAGAGGTTCACCAAGATTTGATTTTTCACACCTTCAATTGATGTGGGACCTGAAATAAGTGATGTAATTTTAAAAACACCTATATTAACAAAGTAGGATTTTTTCTTTTTCTGATTTTTTTTTCCCCGTGTGAGAACAAATGGTAATATCAATCAAAATAGAGGCTCTTTCATCTTTGATTTTTCTTCAAGACGTGCAGATGTCCAGTGTAACTATTAAGTGAAATACAGAGGAAGTAAAAATCTACCAAAAGGGTATGAACATCAATAAATGTCTGTTACTCAGGCTGTGATCTGTGAGCCAATTGTGGTCCAAATTACGTCAGATGTTTGTCTGCAAAGTGACTGCAGACAAATTAGAACAGAATGAAAAAGAATATTACGTGCACAAAAGCAAACAAACAAAAAAGTGGTGGAAAATAAAGGTAATAAACTAACACTGAAAGGCTTAGTATCATATATGGTTTATTGTAAATAAACAAAAAATCCAGCACAGCTTGAGAAAATACAATGGCCACTTTACTGGAGAGAGAAATGGGAAAGACATAGAAAAGTAAGAAAAGCTCTGAAACTTCAAACAAAAAGTTAGAGCTGCTAATTTCCAGCAAAGTCATATTGCTTTGACCCTGGAAAGCGAAGAGTGGCTATCCTTCAGGCAGGAGACTTCAATGGGTCAACACTGAATCCCCCCCCGGGTGCCCCCAAGAGCACAAACTGGAGGCACGATTCTGCTGGGAACAGCGGTCTTGTATCCTCCTTCCCACAAAGCCGGCGTGCAGTTCTGGCTGCCCGTGCCAGCGTTGCCCTGGGGCGAGGTGTGTGGGGTGGCAGTGACCTGCTGTGCCCTGCCCAGGGCTTGGAGAGGGTCTCCAGCTTTGCCTTGAGGCCACGCGTACAGCAAGCCCCGCCGCATGGTCCTTGGGAGTTCTCCGCTGCATGCCTCCCTCTGCACTCCTCAGATGAACAGCATGCAAGGAAGAGAACTGTTTCTTACTAATAATAGCTTAAATAATCCTTGTGGGAGCAGAGTTGCCCCGTTAACTCCAGTGTAACGGAATAAGGGAATGCAGGGTCAGGCTCAAAAACAGAAAGACGTTTTAATATCTCATTTAATTTTTCCTCTTGTGTTGTGTGTGCGCTCTTTGGACAGTGGAAAATGGACTATATTTGTGTTTCTAATCTGTTTCTACCCAGTTTCACTTTCTAGCTCTCACAAGTGAACCCAGTGGTCACAAAAGCAGAAATGGAATATTTCAATCCCATGTCATCATGTGTAAGTAACTATAATCCATTTATCTGTATTCTTTTCCTTCAGAATATTCTTGTTCTTCTGTAGTCTGTAATCAATCACTGTCATGAATCTTTTACCAAGTGTTGCTTTTTTTCTGAGAATAGGAATTCGAGGTTTTATTGTTTTGAATAAGTGCAGGTGATGAGAACACTAAGAGGTTAGAAAGATTTGGAAATTCTTGTTTTCTGAGATACAATTCTATAAATGCCTCTCATAGTTTGGAACAGGAGAAGCGTGAGTATAAAGGAAAAGCAAACAGAGAAAAAGTAGATTCAGTAAGAGTTATCTCTAAATTTTTGCTGTCAACGGCCACATGTTTGGAAAAGCATTTGGATCAGGAAAATTACAAAGTGTGTGTGTATTGGCCATGCCACTTTGTTCGGTGAATGAAAGAGAGCATGCATGTAACAGTTTAAATTCAGGTTAAAGGACTGAGTATCTTTATTTTTTAAGTTCTTTCTCCTCTTCCTACACAGAAATTTTTGGCAATGCACCTTCAGAAAAAGCTGGCGCCCGTCCCACGATCCTGAGACTAAAAATATTAGAAAGAAATTTCTGGAGTATGAAAATACCCAAATATTCCTCCTCAGAATGCAAGAAGTTGTAACTGTCGCTTGGTTCCTGGAGACAGAGACTGCTCCATGCACACAGCTACATTCAATTGCTTTCTTATTGTCTGAAAACTTATTTTAAGCAAATGCCTAGGCATTTTTAAGATAGCCACCGTGGAGAATAAAACAGGATGAGGCATAGTGAATGAAAATGGCATATTTAGTGTTGATGAAGAANGCTACACTCAATTGCTTTCTTATTGTCTGAAAACTTATTTTAAGCAAATGCCTAGGCATTTTTAAGATAGCCACCGTGGAGAATAAAACAGGATGAGGCATAGTGAATGAAAATGGCATATTTAGTGTTGATGAAGAAAGATCTATTTTGCTATTTATCTGTTTCTCAAGCAGGGTTGTGTTGTACTAATAAACTCAGGAATAAACTGGGGTGATGGAGCTAAATGCTGTTAAAAAAAAAAAAAAACACAACTGATGGTAGAACTTGTCCCAGCAACTCAGCGCTTTGATAACTCATCTTTTGTAATCCATGAGCTCTAATAGCAGCTATGGGATTTAGGTTCAGACGATTCAAATACTGACACATGTGCTTAATCTAAAGCCTTGTAAGCCAGAGGTCTCAAGAGTGCCAGATTTTACAGCCTCTGCCTCCGCTTTGTGATGACCACTTCTGTTCCACTGAACGCTCCAATTTAACCATTGCTCTAGTTATGAATGAAACAGAGAATCCTGCCTCTGTGCTCTAGAGTAGGATTCAGGTTAGTATTAAATCTGTCTTCAACCCTCCTGTTTATAAATTTGGGTGCTTCAAAGGCCTCAGTGAACACAGGCTCTTTGCTGAAGCCAGCAGGCACTTCTGCATACCCACATTATAAAAACATCTTAACAAAGAGGTTCTGCAAACCCAGCAATGAATGTAAGGTTGTTATTAAAACAGAAGTAAGATGCCTTTAGAGGGCTGCCTTGCTCTTCAGAATAATTGTGCCAATATTTGGCACAAATCCTATCTTAGCTGCTTGCACTCCACAAGTCGTCTCTAATGCTACTCTACCCTTCTCTCTAGTACTCAGAGGGCAAGGTATTGCCACTTCCCAACACCTCCCTGATGTGAGAGGTGTCTAAGACATCAGTGGAAATGCACGTGCAACTTTTCTCCATCTTGCAGCTATGGCACTATAAAACACTGTAAGAGGTGTGGGGTGGGTTTTTTTCACTCAGCACTGGGAATCAGCAGAGATCAAGTTCAAATCATGAGAGAAAGCAAAACCAGAACAAAAGGTTAGCATGCTTAGCTGAGTGGTAACATGTTCTCAAAATATGTTTTGCAATCAAAAAGTCTAAATAATGTATCCACTATGGCAAGAAGTCCCACAAAACACTCAAGCTCAACATTTCCTTTATTTGACTCACATTTTGGTGAAAAACAACTTCAATTAGAGCTTGCAAAGGAACTTACACAGTAAACATTATTTTGTCCATAAAAACAAAGAACAAATGAAGAAGCAAGGCTGCAGTGAAGAGAGGGAAATATTGAAACTATTCTAGGGGTGTTCTCAAATTAATTCTTTGGGATTGAGGCAGAATAGCTGAAGCGAATTGAGAGGATATAAATAGAAATTATCACATCCAAACGAAGTTAAAATGTAGTGAGCATGAATCAACACTAACATCTGCCTCAGAATAGTGAAAGAACCCATACATAAAACCAAAAACCGTGTGGCAAGAATTTTAAAGAATATATGACATTTGGCAGTGGCAGTTAGGTGCTTATGTTCTCGTCTTTGACCAGGACTGAAAAAAGAAGAAAAACTGGGTAGCCCTATGAGCCGGAGCTCAAGAGGGGTGCAGAACCGTAGAACAAAGTTTAAAGGACAAAATAATTAAAGTCATGGAGACACCCAAAAAGCGGTATAAAACACAATATGGTTTTAGTTAGGGTGATCACATTAGTCTTATCTGATAACATTATTTGGTAAAATTACCACATTTTGCAAACAAGAAGAATTCGACCTCAGTCAAGTACTTTCTACTATACCACTGAAGTTATTAATTCATCTGGAGAAGGGGGGATTAATACTGAAGTAGTATGGCATGCATAAAGGACTGGCAGAAAGAGAAATGAGGTCAAATTGCTCTCAAAGAGGAGGTGGCGTGCTGGCTGACTGCTNCCACTGAAGTTATTAATTCATTGGAGAAGGGGGGATTAATACTGAAGTAGTATGGCATGCATAAAGGACTGGCAGAAAGAGAAATGAGGTCAAATTGCTCTCAAAGAGGAGGTGGCGCGCTGGCTGACTGCTTGTTGAATTCCTCAAGGACTTGCCTTGGCACCAGTCGTCAATACTTCCATCAGCACAGAGGAAGTTCAGAGCATCATAGAGGCAGAACAGAGAACTGGAGAAATAGAAATGGGATAAATTTCCACAATGTAAATGAAAGGCTATATACATAGGCATTATCAACAGGATTCTCTGCATAGACTAAAGGATACTTACAGCCAAGGAGATGTATTTGGGTTCATTAACTGATCTCATCAGGACCATGGCAATTACCAATACAGAAAATGCAGACGTCATGTTGACCATTATGATCCTGAGCATGTTTGTGGTCCACAAATGTATCAGAGAACTAAACATTAATGAAAGAGAGGAGAGGAACAAAAGTAAATGCGTATAAAGTGGCTATAGAGAGAGGTAGACTGGAAAGGAGATTTCCTGTGATCAAGCGTGAGATTCTGGGACAGCCTTCTGGTAGGAGTAGAGGGGGCAAAAACACTAGCTTATTTTCAAACAGGACTAGATCATTTTGTGAGTAAGATTTTATGGCAAGGATGCCTGAGATTGAAGAGGACCAAATGCAGTGATCCTTCTATCAGTGTGCTTCTAGTTGCACTGTTCTCTTCCAGCTTCGCACTGGCGAGCTGGGAGGTTGGGAGGTTTGCCTTAATCATAGGAGTAGCTCTACTGAAGGGAGGGAGAGGAAGAAAATGGAACAGTTCTGAACCTTTTCCAAGGCTTCGGAGACATTAAAATAGAAACCCAGGAATTCGTCCAAGGTTTTATGTGACCTAGTTCAGCAGTTATGGTTCCCTCCCCTGGCACACGCATCTTAGAAGAGACATAGTAGGACTGTAAAAAAGTAGAGAGGGGAGTGACAGGGCTGATCAAAGTTATGGAACAGCTTCCAGGTGAAGAACAATTAACTGCATTAGGACTCTTTAGGCTCTAGAGAAATAGCCAAGGACAGATATATTACAGACATCTACAAAATCACGCACAGGGCAGAGTGGCTGCACAGGGAACATCTATTCACGGTCTCCACAAGTGGAACCAGAGAACACCAAAAGGAACCATCCAGCAGCCGTTTTGAAAAGCACAAGATGCATGTTGTGGAGCTCCCTCCTGCAGGGTGATACGGATGTAACAGGACAAATCCTTTAAATGGAAAAGTATCACATCTGGCTATGTTACTGAAGCATGGATTGCTGCTGCGTGTGAAAGCATTTCTCAGAAATAGTAGTATACTCTCCACTACCGACTTCTACTTGCCTCTCCGAGAGGCAAGATGCTGGGGTCAGATGGACTTTTGGTCTGATTTGACAAAACTGAACAGTTCTGAACCATTCAGTACTTAAAAGTCATGCCATGGACAGAACAGAAATCACGTTCAGGATCAACCCTGCATGCTGTGCAGTCAGGGAGCACAGTCCTGGCACGATCACACAGAATGGAGACCTTGGGCCACACCTGCCTGAATACACCCTGTGCGTTATCTCAGGGCCAAGCATGCCCAGGCCAACTGGCTGCGTAGACAGAGGACAGGCAGGAGCTGTCAAATACCGTGGGGTTTTTTGAGCAATATAGCCACAGCTGCCGAACGCAAGACACATTCAACAGCTCTTGGCAAATTGTGCTGTTGGAGCACAGCTGAGAACATTTGGAGCGCATCTGCAAGAACATTTGCTGAAATGCTTACACCTGGGCCCTACTGTGTTTGTAACGGTGACCCCATAAAAAGGCTGTGGGCTTTGGCTTCTAGTAGCTAGCCCATATAAGGACAGTTGAGGCTTGTGAGGTATTCAAGACTTCAGATTTACTCAATTAACAGGGAAGACTATGTTAAGATTTATACTACTTTCTTACTATCCTCATTGATCTCAGTTGAGTTAAACGGAACCGGGGCAAGGTAGCATTAAGCCAGACATTAAGGTTACGCTGTCAGCATTAATCAATTTAATCGCCTTTCCAAAACTTCCATCCTTGCTTTGCTCCCTCTTGTGTGATTTGCTCTACTACGCGGTCTTTCAGGGCGTTATCCGAGGTTGTGAATAACAGGCGAGAGAAAAATAGGTCTCTCAGACCCTGCTACAACGCCAGGAGTGCTTCCAAATTCCTAGGTAAGGTACATGAGCTGGCCACAGCCCAGTTTCATACGAAAGTGAGACTGTGCACATGTCAGGCTTCCCCACGCCTCAGCTTTTGCCAAGCGCCACCCCAACACGCTCTCCAAACAAAAGTTCTCCCTACCCTGCCTGTGCCCCCCTCCCAGGCGGTACCCAGGGGTGCAGCTGGAGCCAAAGCACCAAAGCTTAAGCAACCTGATGCCTGTATGCTTTAAAGCTGCTAAACTTTAAATGTTCAAATAGCTCAGCTAAAGCTATGACTTACATGTTTAAAGTTAAGCATGTGCTTAATTAATTTGCTGGCTAGGAGCCTAAAAGTACAGTAGCTGTTACCTGAATGCCTTACCTAACTGCTGCTCTGTGAATTCCCGTCTCTTTTTTGTGGTCTGGGTCTTCTCTTCCCCCGTGCACAAAACCAAAACATCCATCCCTGCAGCCAAGGTAACCCGGTCTGCTATAAGTAGTCTAACAGCTTCCAAGGAGCTGGCTACCGGGAGGGCATTTAACGATGCGTGACCTGCCACTGTCCCTGGACTGGGACATCCAAAGGCTCTCTTTATTGCTGTAGAAGTGATAAATTTCATTCATTGACACATCTCCTGATTCCTACGCTCGACTGGGAGCACTTCTCAATTAATGCTAATGTTTTCGTTTCGAGGATTCTCCCTTTCTCTTTTAATGGACTGCTTTGCTGCAGCAAAAGCTTCATTGCCTCGTTAGAGTCCCTCTCTCCAACGAGGAAAAAGAGTTCCCTCTAGCCACCAGCTTTTGTAACAGCACCTACGCTGCCTCCTCGCAGCACTTCCCTTTAAATGTGGGTTTATGTTTATGCAGCAGTAAAACTGTAATCTGAACATCAGTGACAAGTCTACTGAATAGTTATTAAGCTTCTAAATTATTATATTGGTTTTCCAGTGGGAAGGAAAAACAAATGTATCCGGGGGCAGAGAGAATGCCAACCTGAGACAAAAAATATCGACCGTAATAATAAACTGAAAATGTTTGGAATTATTTAGGATAAAATGCTCACTCAAAAATATTTTCCAGTTTTTGGGGAAAAGCCAATATAGCCAAATAGGTTTGGGAAAAAAATATCCTGAGATCAGAACAAGAAATAATTAGCTGGTAACAGAATTCAAAGAATCCTCATTTCGGTTCCCCAAATAGACTCAGGAACTGAAAATATTTTTGTTTCATAACTATTTGTTTTATATGTATCCCAAGGTACTAAATTTTGGTGTTAAGTCTTGCTTAAAATCATCCTTCTCAGGTTTATTCGGCGATCAATGTGCTCCTTAGTCCACTGTGAGCGTTAGGAACAAACTAGAAAGAGCAGATCAACATTCCATGTAAAAATGATGCTGAAATATGTATGGGTTCTGCCAAACCGGTATGGCTATAAAAAAATCTCTATCAAGTGGTTGAAGCAGACATGGTGTAGACACCTCACAAACAAACCAGTGACCATGTTCAAACACACCACTCAGCTGAAGACTCTATCCATAAATCACTATGCAAGAATATTGAGAAAATGAGGGTGGAATAAGTGATATCAATATGGGAGTGTGGGAGGTAGAACAGAGGAAAAAAATCAATTTAATGTAATATTGAAACAATAATACCAAAGTGAAGTGAAAACTAGAAAAAACTACAAAAGCAAAGTAAGGGATCATGAAAAATATCTCTGCAAGAGCATGAGAAAAGACTAGAGAGAGGAAAAACAGAAATGATTGCCGTAATAAGAACAGAAAAGCACAAGACAAATCAAATCTGACATTAATTGTAGGATCGCATAGGACTTCTTGTAACTATGGAAAGATATACTGTGCTGTGGGTTGCATACTGCATTTAATATTTGCCTGATGCTTTTGAAAGTTAACTACTGTTTTATTATATCATATGATTAAACCAAAGAAGTGAATGTGAGAAAGGAGAATTAACTCTCAGGACAGTGGAAAATGGGCATCAGTATTTGTCACCATATTGGTCTAATATTCATTTTCCATAGGGACTAGATTGTGATTCAAGAATAACAAAAATTCGACATCAGCTTTTAACGTCTGCTAGAAAATCCATGCTGCTCCAAGATGCACCAAAGCTCTCTATCAACCCTCCTTTTGGGGCCCAGTGCTCCACGCAGGCTCTGATGCCTGGCTTGCGAGGCCCTGGCAGCTCTAACAGAGACCATATAGTTGACGGTTTTTCATTCTTTTTATTATTGTTACATTAAAGCTGGTTTAATTTTTCCAAACTGTAAGCCTCTTCCCCCTTTTCTCTTTCCCTTTCTTTCTGGGGAGGGAAAGGGTTAACAGAGAGCATCCATCCTCTGTTTAATAGCCAGCCCAGACTTAAACCCTGACACTTACCTTTTTTAGAAGCTTGGGTTTTATGTAAGTGTGATTTTGTCAGGCANTGTAAGACTCTTCCCCCTTTTCTCTTTCCCTTTCTTTCTGGGGAGGGAAAGGGTTAACAGAGAGCATCCATCCTCTGTTTAATAGCCAGCCCAGACTTAAACCCTGACACTTACCTTTTTTAGAAGCTTGGGTTTTATGTAAGTGTGATTTTGTCAGGCAAAGGGGGAGTTGACACAGAAAGCTCAGAGAGGTGTCCCACCATCCCCACCCATTGCTCCACTGCCCAATCCCTCAGGACAAATTGGGGAGAAATCCCTTCACCTGCCCTCAAGATGCAGCCAGTTTTGGGGTGGGACACGGCGTGTGTTTAACAGTGCACAACAGGTCCACACAGCCACTATGCATGACTATCTATTGGTGAAGGCACCAGGAATGATAAACACAGCAAGTATTGCCTGAATTCTCTTTAAAACTATCTTTGCCAGTGCTCATAAAATCTATTTCCTTGCTGAAGAAAACCCTAAACTGGTAATTGCTGGATGCTAGGATGATACACCCGCTGCAGGATCATGTTGTATTTGATTTCTTTCAACATATGGGGCTATCTCAGTCTTCAGTCTGACCTAATAAGGCAGTTTTTATACCCTTTGGCTTTTTGAACATATTTGTTCAAACGCCACAAGTATTTTCCACTGTGTATTAAACAACTTGCCTTAAAATGGATCATGTTAATACATGCGTGTCCTTCAGAAACAACCAGATAACCAATCACAGGTAGCTGGCTTCACTCAAATATATATTTCCTGGAAAAGGCCTATGAGCAGATGATAAATTTTCCAACTATTCATAAAAGTCAGATTAAAAAAAGCTGATAAATATGGGCACGCTGTGAGGAAGAAAAGACGTTCATGAAAATAAGCCATTAATAAGCTATTTATGTATTGTTGATTCTTACTAAAACACGTGTCAGGTCTGGTACTGGAGTTAATACCACTGTCTTCTCAAAAAACCACTCGGTAGATGTAAACTAAATATTCACTAAATCTTCTTGTGGCACAGGCTTGCTACTAAATTAAAGACCAGCTCTACTTCATCTGTGGATGTGGATTTCTTTTTGGAGGACTTTCCTTGTTTGAAATACGTAGCAGACCATTCATTTTGTGTGAGTTGGCAAGATCAGGGCAGAAGGCTGGAAGAATGACAGCAAAATTAAATGAGAGGAAAGTAGTTCGTGGGAGAAAACACCTGACTTGCCTATTTGAACCAGCAATTGACCTACAAATGGTATTTGGTTTGAGGACAGACTTTTTCTGTGACAATTATTGTAAGTGCTTTCATAAAATGCATTTTAAACAGATTGTATATGTTGCAAATGAAGTCAGATTAATGTTTCATTACAAGAAAGGAAAAACTCACATAAAATGAAATTGTAGGAAGTTAAATTGTTAAAATTAAAACAAAGGTTGTCTAAATATTTTTGACAAACTGTTTTCATACCTATTATTCCTATCACAATAATGTCATTCAAGCCTCCTAAATACTGGATAAAGATTCAGTTGACATCTATAACATGAAAATGCAGCTGAAATTAGACCTTCTTAGATAGTAGGTCTTTGATATGCTTATACTTCAGTTTCTGGCTGAGACAGAAGCATGTCCTTTGAAGACTACCATAGAGCTGGTCTCACTGCTGGAGCACCTAACTTTTATGACCTTTACCACTAAAATTGGACAAGACCGCTGGTCTAGTTCACAAGAGACAGCTCCAGTGTTCATGATTTTATGAAGTGGAATACAAACAATACCTTCAGATGAGCAGCAAAGTTCCCGTCACAGCAGATTCTAATAAATACTTCGCCCTTTCATGTGCAACGTTCAAAGCTTTGCAGGTCTGGAAAGCTCGATAGAGGACGGAGAGTAGCCAGATTCAATTCATTAGGACACATCTTAACTGGCAGCTTGTAAAATAAACCTTCTCCCCCACTTCTTCCACCTCCTTCAAAAAACATAATGCAACCCCGGCAGAAAGCTGATAACTTCACCATGCAAAAGAAAGCCTGAAATCTGCAGACAAGGATTTTACTACGTGCTGAGCCTGGAAAGTGGAAGAAAAATAATGTAGCATTGTCCCCTACACACAGAACTTCAGGGAGAAATCATCCAACAGAGTAGGAAATGTGTTCATGACATCCAGATTCTCACTAAAGCAGGGATAGGTGGTGACTTATCCATCATGGAATTGCTTGTAGAGAACTATACTGGATAGAAAGGAAGGATTCCTTATTATATATAGCTGTCCACATCTACCCCTCTCCAAACACATGCAAGAGTGCAAACACATGCACTCCTGAGATTTTTTCCTTTTATGCATTTCAGACTATTTAAAAGCAAACCCCTAATTTTAACCTACGAACTTGAATCTGCTGTCTAGAGCTAGTGGTGCTCTTCCAGAATGAGTAAAGTGACAGTTAAATGATATAAATCATTGTGTCTTACACAAATGTTTTCCTAGGCAAACCCACCCTCTTAACATGCAGCAGAGGGATTCCCAGAAGAGATCCATACAGGGGGTTGTTGTTGCTTCAACCATTTTCCTGATCAAAAACATCCCAAAATAAAGTGTCAGGCACTGCACCAGCAAAGTTATTCTCATTTACTGTCATGCACAGATACGCATGCAGTATTCGGTGTGCAAGAGGTATTTATGAAGGAGTGTGAATAAATGTATATTACAGAGATACAACATATAATTCCCCATCAGTGAATACCAGGCTGCCAGTTTTAGCACAGCATTTACAATTGCAGATTCCCACGTTTTACCATGATTAGAACAGTTTATTCACCGTACAGTTTACTAGTAAATATTTCTACTATGGATTAGTTCCCTTTGTCAGAGGTTTCCCCGTAGTGGTTGCTACAGTCACAGGAATAAATCTGATGATTCTTTTCACTGTTACGCTGTAGGAATAAAGGAAAGAAGACAGAGGTATTTTTACTGTTTCTCTAACTGTACAAATAGAAACTGCCAGCTTTCCAAAGACACTTCTGCCTCTGTCCTGTCATTTTGTGATTTTTAGGTGAGAATTTGCTTTCATTTTATAAAACGTTTTTTGTTTCTTTCTTTTTTCAATGTTCTATTACAATCTGGAAACGGTCTCTCCAGAAGTGATTTACCCCCCAGTAGCTGTATATTTCTTCAGAATAATGACTTAGTACTTAGAGTAAACTTTAGGATTGGACCTGCCCTGATAAAACCGTGCATTATGAAAGATGACCACTTCAGTTCTTCATGATATCAAAACCACATTTGCATGCAATTCCCATAATCCTGCAGAGCTTGGAATGGGAGAGATTCAGTGGTGGTGAAGCAGAACAGGTCCTACTTTTCCGTGAAAAATTTATACAAACTTGTCCAGGGCAGGGCTGGGGATGTCTGAGGCTCGTGAAATGGATGGCGTGTTCTAAACGCAACCCGATAATTGAGGACGGGGAGAGGAGAGTCATCTATTTCACCTTTCCGAAACAGACCTTGTACATTTAAACACCAGCATCACCTGAAAAACGTGTATGGAGTAGCCTGAGGGGAAGGACAGGTGGAAGGAGGGAGAATTACATCCGCTGTTTTTTCCCAGATATGTTCACTTTGCATCTGAAGTAGAACTGTTCCTTGCCCTAAACTACACCTGAGGAAATGAGTAGAGAAAAAAGTCCAGAAAACATCAATTCCCCCTAATGATATTGATTCAAAAAATCTTACTCAGGTCAAAACCCTGTTAACAGGATCTGCGCCTGAGTAAGAATGGAGTAACTCAGCTGCTTACAGGAGCTGGTTCACCATGCTAGTATTCCCATTGCACCATTTTCCATGTGTAACAGTTAGTCCTGTATGCCTTTGTCAGAACCTGAAACTAAAGCTGCTAGGAACAAACAGAAAAGGGTGTTTTATTCTATGGAATGCCCCAGAATGACTCTCAAAAGACATGTTTTTTGGCTGTTAGGGTGGCTGCCCATCTGGTTATACTTTTCAAGAAAAATGATGATTGAATATTCCTTCTTATGTGAAACAGAATTGTTAATTCAGAAATATCAAAGTGATCTGGTTTTTGTTCTGTCACAGCCTGGTGTTCAGGTTAGTCTATTAAACTGCTTCAGCACTTTGTTTCACCTACTCCAACTCTGCTATTTTTTAGCCAGGCTTTTGGTACAGCAGTCCTGACTCGCACTCCTTGCAGTTCCCTCGGACGGCCGTAGTGCAGCAATCCACTTAGCATTTAAACATTAAACTTTAGGAATAAGTTTTAATGGTCTTGTCCTGCACGAAGCGCACTTACTGAATTTGGACACAGTCAGGACCAAAACTGGCCAAAGCCTCTCCTGCCCACGAATCCAGGGATCACTTTTCCTCTGGCTGCTCTGTGGTTCTGGCAGAGCTTCACTTAACGCTTTCGTTTTTCCCTCTTCTCATCTCTCGCGCCAGGCAACTGACTGGAATGATTCTTTTCCCATTTAGTCCTACATGTTCACATTCTCCCCGTTTTCTAAGAGTTTTACTCCATCTCACTTTCTCTAATGAACTTTTGGTCGTTGTTATCAAATATATATGAGACCTCATATACTATGTACTAAGAGCAAAAGGAGGAAATAGCACTACATCTACTACGACTAAGTAACACCTTGCTGTGTCAGTGATACTACTTTAAATAAGATGTCTGGATAAAAGGTGACTGCTAAAAGTGTCGGGGGAGCCAGACTTTGCCTGTGAACTCTGTAACAGTGGCAGCCTTCTGTTTGCCACCCAGACGAAGTCTGGGAAATTCCTCTTAATTCATCATTTAGCATTATCTATCTGCTTTTGGCTGGTCGCTGGTTTACCCTTGAGTTTTAGAAGTAATCTTGCACAAAGTGCTGATTTTGAACAATGTGGTTTGGATTAAAGGCGCCTGTTCATCATCATTACAGCCTGTGAACCACCTACTCTCATAGAAGTGTTTCTGTGTATTCATTAATTCATGCTTGAAAAGCGCTTTACGAATGTAAAGCAGTACATAAATGCTGATTTATTGTTTTTCTGAGATGTGCTGTAATTGATCATCCTGTTGAGGTTTGTTGCAGAGCTTTCTGGAGACTGTACTTGGCAAGTCCACGGGCAAAGACTTCACAGCCTATTGGAAGCAGAAGAGAGACGAGTAATGACGGCAGAAACTTTTTGGTGGTTGGACAGAGATCTCAGCAGTCCTTGGGGCCCTCGTCACTCAGAGGTTGCACAAAGAGGTGTGTTACTGCAGAGGACAACCTTTCCCTCCTCCCCACTCTCCTTAGGGAGAGCCCTGGTGCACCTCCAGCCCACTCTCACTGCACATAGCAATCCAGGATCTCAGCAAATGCTTTCCCATCACATTTCTTCTTCTCCTGAGTGCAACGGCAAAGCAGGTTCGGCATCTCATCCTTACAAGCCTCACGGCCCTCACACATGCATTACAAGCAGACTCAGATCACAACTTCAGTAGGATTTCTTGGCATCACACACTGCATGGCTGTCTGGGTGGTCAATGTCCGCTTGTGTCTTTAAAGGAAAAATATTGCAGGTATATTTTCAAACACAGCAGAGTTTACCAGATAGAGGAAACGTCATTTTCTTGTATAACATGTAGTTCTATCAGGCTGTTAAGCTGATGGCTGTTACCCATCCAAATCTCACAATAGGTCCTGAACAGTGGCATCTCTGAGGAATGTCGGTCTGTGCCTGTGTGTAGCGTGTTTCTGCCTCTGGGAACAGCCTATCCATAATCCAGCAAAACACCTTAAAACCAGGCTACTAGAACTAGAAAAATTTTACAGACACCGACATGAAATCAAAAAGCTAAGTAATTTATTGCAACTCTAGAAACAATAATAGGAGCATAAAATGCATCATCAAACTTTGTCTAAAATTTTAGTGTCATTCCAAGCTGCCCACACTGGTCTTTTCCTAGAGTGTCCCTCTGTCTCAGGCTGAAGCCAAATTCACGCTGTCAGTGTGCTGCTATGGAGAACTGCCGTGTGGGACATCTGAGCCAGAAAAGCTGAGGAACCAATTTAAGAAGCAGTACCTGTACTGCAGGCTGGAGCAGACGTTTTGTTCTAGTTTGACTGCTATTTATGTGTTAGCTTGTTCACTGAAAGCAAACTTAGAGGAAGGCCATTTTCATTGTATTCCTCTCTATTCCTATAATTACAATTTTGTGTAAAACAACCACTTTTTAAATATGCTCTGCCAAGTTGTAAAAGAGATAGTGATCCCATCTGCAGGAATAAAAGCTATATTCTATCTAAAAACAGAGTCTTACCTGCAGCTCGAATGGAGAACGGTGCCTGGAAAGAATTCTGAAAATTCACATAGCTGTTGCTCTTCCTTTTAGAAAATTCAGTGTCATTGGCGGTCTCTAACGACACATGACTTTCTCAGCCAAACTGTGGCATATAGAAAAGGGGTCCTGTTGCCATCCAGACTACTTAAAAATATCTAACTCAAAGATTTGTTGAGAAAAGAATGCAGAATTATTCATAAAAAAAAATTGTCCTGCCTAACATACCATGCTGAGCTCATTCAAACCTACCCCAGCTATGAATGAGGCCCATTCAGTTTAACATAGGAAGGGTTTGCAGGACTCAAATTCCAAGTTTGACACAATTAATAGTGTTTATAAGTTCAAGAATGTCGCTGTTAGGACGGACCGTATTCAAGACAAGTGATCCTATTTCATAGCACACTTAGAGGGTGAAGAGGCACTTGACACAAGACACTCTTGTTTTCATAATCCAAATCATTTGGTTGTATAGGAATATTTACATTTTCTTCAGCCTGTTTCCCTCCCTTCTTCTACCAGTTTCATATATAACATAATTTTTATTTTCCTTCTATTCCAGTGCCTTGCCTTTGGGAGGATCTAAACAGACGGAAAAAAAAAATCTTTGGCCTGAGTAACAGCAAAACTAAATAGCAGCAAAACTAAAGAGTGTTTTTGCATTTAGCGGGTCTGCAGTTGCATGAATCAAGACTGCAGCATTGTCATGAAATTAATATCGTGAAATGAACAGCAATAATTCTGTCTGTTGCAGGCATAAACATGAAGAGACCAGACTGAGAAAGGTATATACAACTAGTATATCTTGAACTAAACCAAAAGAAAATAAAGAGGCACCGGAATAAAATGTGTATTTAGGAACACAGAATTCAGTAAATGCAAACTCTACAATCAAAATACCTGTGGCATTGACTTCTTTTATTTACGCTCACAACATTGTTCTTTCCCTGCATGGCTATGCAACTATACTAGGACTACGAGTGAAATATTGTGCTGATTTCTGTTCTCCTCAGAGCGAGAGAACATTGGCAAAAAAGCAAGCTCTGCTTCAGGAAAGCATCTATAATTAGATACCCAAGTTCCACTGAAATCCGCATGTTTTGACTTCAGCTCATATAGATGTTACCTCAAGCTGGGGACAAAAAGAAGAGCAAAAAGTAGGAGATACCTTTCAGTAAAGTGTACCTATAAATCAGAGAAGTGGACATGTAAATCAAGAACTTTTGATTTAGGCTGTAAAAGAGACAGAAGAGTTACCTCAGTTACAGGGAAGCATATAAATGTGATTAATGGACTGGGGTAAAGGCAAGAGAAAAGCAAGATCAGTATCAAGACAGCTTCAGAGTGCAGGAAGCAGTCTGTCCATCCTAGCTCCTCATGCTATGTTTACATGCCACCTGGTGCTGCTACAGAGCTGCTAGCACAAGAAAATACTGCATAAAAGACCAATTAATTAGGTATTCAAAGTGTATACCAGAAGGAAAGCCTGGCCTTGATGGGTTAACCCAGAAGGGATGCTCACCCTGCAGCCTTTATGGCATCGTGAGAACCGGCATACCTTCTGCCTGAGGCCCTCAGGGAGCGCGAGGCAGTCTGTGGATCCTCTTGGGAAAACAGGTTAGTTCCAAAATAACATGAATGAAAGACATGAGCTGCAAATAGCTCCTAGCAGATACAAAAATAATTTTGAGGAAGCTGAGGCAGTTGCAGAGCCCTAGACCTGGAGCAGAAATGGAGGAGCCTGTACTGGGCAGCAAACACGCACTGCACACTAGCCTTCCAGGTGGTAGACCTGACTTGTGCTTCTGTTATTTATCAGCATTTAACACCGAAGGACAGAAAAAACCCCAAACCCCAACCCAACTAACCAACAACAACAAAAAAAAACCAACCCCAAGTCTTCCTTAACAAGGAGTTCCTTTCAGCCGGTTATTAGTTAGAGAAGCAAACGCTGGATCTCCTGGCCCTCTGCTGAGCTGCTCGCAGCGAAAAGTACAAAGTGAGGGCCTGCTGTGTGGGTAAACTGATGACTCACTTTTAATATCAGGTTGAGCCAGGATCTCGAAGGCTGCCAAGTTAACTCTGCAGGGATCCCCACTTCAGCCCACTCACATTTCCTAATAACAGCACTGCATTTCAGCAGGCTGCGCTTAAGCGAGGCACTTCGATTTGCAAGAGGAGGCGGTCTAGGAAATAATGTACCAGTGTGGTTAGCCGTATAATGTCGTAAGACAACAAGGTATAATGGCAGCGCTGCTATTAAATGGCCAGAGGATATTGCTCAAATTTGAACGTGACAGCAATTAATAAGAGATAATTTTTAATGGTATTTTAAAATTCTACCCATGCCCTCTGTAGTCCCAGAAGAGGTATTACTGCCCCTCTTTGCCTCATATAAAGAGGAAAAGACTGCTGGTAAATGTATGCCTACAGAAGCACACATTTTAAAGAGTTTTAATTTATAGTTAGAAGACTAAAAAATATTTTATACAAAATAGGCTGCATGTTCCTATGTTTTGACACAAGGGCTTAAAGCATCATGCTTGCTGGAATACTTTTATGGGTTCTTTAGACATTTATTTGAAGTCCCCTCATCTCAGACTGGTGAAATTTAGGATGTGCAGAAACACGTCAGAGTACTGACTCACTCCTGGAAGATTTGCATCTCATTCTGTCCCAGCACAAACTACGACTCCTGCACTACACAGCTCAAAAGATGCATGTTAATTGTCTTGGCCACATGACCGAAAATATATCGCTGTGTAAGCTCCACGTTAGGCTTCCTGCTTGAGGACAAACCTCTTTCTGTTCAGACATACAAAGGTTTTCTTAAAAGAGATGTCTGTTTGGTTATAAGACTCTCCTGCCAAACTGATTGCAAATCCAGTAGCGTGTTCTGAAATGTTAAACAACTCTGTGAAAGACGTTTAACTCCCTACCCAGCCCTCCTACCCTCTTCGTCCACTTGGGTAAGGCTTCAGCTTTCTTTGTGGCGAGCAGCCTTCAGCACGCTGTGCACTCGGCGCTCTTTCAGGATTACGGTCTTGTGCCTGCCCAGTATACACGGGATAATGTGCAGGAGTTATAAGTCCTGTGGTAGGAAATGAGCGTTTTTCCCTCTCACTAAATCACTTTTGCTTCCACCAGGCAGTCACAGAAAGGGAGGAGAAAAGCCTAACCAAGGGATATTTTAAAATCTAAAACCAGGCAAACGAAGCAAAAAATCCCCAGACGACAGATGCCATTGCACCCACCTAATCTGCCCCAGCACAGGTTATGGGGCAGTAAGCGCGCACCACACTCTCAGCCCGCTTTTCCTTAGCTTGTGCACAGCGGGTTGTCAAGCCTTACCTCCCTGCTTAGCCCGCGGGCAGGTAACTCCTTCCCACATTAAATTGCTGCTAGGTTCTGGATGTGCCTCAGGTAATTAGATAAACCACGATTTTTCTCTGATTGTCTCTAGTGGTGCAGTATCATGTAAGACTTTTTCGAAGTTTATTCATAGTTCAAGAAGAAAATCGATTTTAAGTCCAATATACTTCCTTGTCCACGAGGTAACTCTGAGGCTCAGCCCGCCCTGGGGGGATGCTGTGGTGCTCCTGGGTGCTCACTTCCTGGAACTCACACAGATTCTCAATTTTGATGCACAGTCAACCAAAATGATGTGGTTTCCTGATGACAATAATTTAAAATTTTGCAATTCAAAAAGACCTACATGTAGAAGCAGCTGGCTAAATCTTGTCATTGCTACCAAGTAAAACATTGAGTAAAACCTCTGTTTAACACACTCCTGCACATAACATAAAAATTTAAAGCAAATACTATTTTTAACTAATGGTAATTAATCCTTGAGATTCTCTTTGCCTTCTAGGCACCACAGGTCTCAGCAGGCAGTTAAACAGACACAGAGCACTTCATGTGCATGATGAACAATCACTGTTGCTTCGCATTTCAGAAGTGGTTTTCCATTAAAAGGTATCAGTTCAGAAATTAATAAAAATAGGAAACCTATTAATGGATTTTTTTGACAGTGGTTCTAATGAGTTTTTTAAAACCAGGGCTGATTTTTTGATTGTTTTTGAATGCTGCCTGAATAGAAAAGATGCATTAAAATGTGAACGCCAGTCCAGCTGCTTTGGGAAGTGTCAACATAAATAGTGCACGAAAGGGAGCATTTTTGGCTGGTGTAAACTACAGTAATTACCCTGTGGTAAGAGAGACACCAGTGAGGATTTAGTGCTATCTGTATGCAGTCATGGATACACTCACACACACTCTTAAATCTTTTACCGGTTACATAGCAACATTACCCATATGTACCTGAAACACTGTTCATGAAATGTGAGGCTCCCAGGGAAAGCTGATATTCTTGGGATTACACCAACTATTATTTAATCAGTAGTTATTACAAACGAATGTGTATCTACAGGAGTGGAGGAGAAGGAGGCAAAATTAGTAGAAATATGAAAAAGGAAGATGGCAGTAGTCCAGGAAAGTAAGGATTCCTAACTGTACCGAGACTAGGAGCTCTTAGACTGATGACATCATACACCTGCATGTGTGTGAGGCAGTTATTTTTGCATGTGATCATTAGCTAGCAGCCTGTTTGGAAGGAGGGGAAACAGCCACCAGTTGTTTCAAAGGAAATAATATTAAACAGTGACGTATGTCACTCTGGCATTTGCAGTTCCTCAGTGCTTGGGTGGCTGAAGATTCATCCTTCATGTTCTGCATTACATTTCAGAACGGAGGACCTTCTAAATTGTAAATTTTGTGTGAATAATCTCTAAAAATATACCTTTGCCCCAGATATAGCCCAAGACTCTGAGAACTTCAACAGGATTGTAGTGCAGGAAGTGCAGAATTTTTCCCAAAGCTTACGAATGCAGGTACAAAAAATGCCACACATTGCCCCTCCCCTATATATTCATGTTTGACATTATATCTTCTGCACTGAAGGCTGTGCAGAAGCGGTAGGTTAATTATAATGGGCCTGCACTCTTCCTGGCAGTACTAACTGCAACTGACCTTTGTATCAGCAGTGCATTAAAAACGAGTTCCCTGAAATGTGTTCATTTTTCATTGCAGGAGTATTTTTCCACTGATACAGAGGCAGAGTGAGATGCCACGGACAGAGCCTGCTCTGCTCTGGTTTGATGAGAAAATGCCAAAGCTAAGCTATCCACAGTCTTCATGGCAATTAAATCTGGCACAGGTGCAGTAACATACTTTTCCTGCTGTTGGGACTAATCCTGATGGTATTGACGTGACTGTTTCTCATTTCAGTATTTTGCACTTGCTAATTTCTCAGAAGACAGCCTAGAGCATTGATTTTTTTTTCAGCAGATTTTCCTAAACTGGGCACATATTAAAAAATGTACCTGAGCCTTCCATGGATACAGATGGCTCAGGACATCAGGTAAAGAGAGTCAGAGATGTGCATGAAGGAGCCTGTGGGTGAGAAGTGGAAATGAGATGTACTGTACCATTTTTATCTGTTTGATGGAAGTCACAAGGATAAAAATATGAACTTTTGTAACACCTGTGTGAACACGGGGGCTTCATAGTGCATTGTGAGCAGATGGGAGCACAAGTATGCAGAAAGAAGCTTTCCTGTCCTACTCCACTTGAAGAACAGGACCTTTTAACAGTTGTGGGATTTTTTGGTTCCCATCCCTAAAAACAAAACAAAACAAAAAACAAAATCACTTTTCCCTCCAAAACAGCCATAAGTCGCTGAGTCAAGGAACTCAGCTGGGATACATAAGTAAGAAGCGCAAGTACCTGAATAGCTTATTATCAAGGCCCTTCTGCGATAGACAATTCTCTGGAACCAGAATTTCCCTGCAGGAGCTGAGGGAATTTACCATATCATTTTCCTTTCTGCAAAAGTTGAGTGTTTTGACATCAGGGAATTTTCTACCAGACACTTGGCTGGAGTGAAAGGACACTGGTGCACTGACGTCAGGGGATTCGCATTGCTTTTATCTGATGTGAACTCAGGACTAGCTGGGAGGTTTCAGAAAGGTCCTCTGTAATTTAGAGTTCCATTTACTTTTTTCCACAAAAAATAACAAGTTTGAAGTTCCAGCTGCTGGATTGGTTTAAAGATTCAGCTTCGTTTGCAGGCCTGCTTTATAAATCCAGTAGCGACATGCAGAAGACCTATTCTGGCCTCCGAAAGAAGATTAAACAAGATCAGGCCTGCCAGACCACTGCAGAAACCCTTGTGGCAATAAGAAGAGCAGATTCAGCAGATCGCTCTCTCCTTTCCGTAGCCTTCATTCAGCACAATAAGTGTATACATTTGAGCACTTCGAAGAGTAATTGTGGATAGTGAATGACAAAGATTATGAATTTGACCAAAGATTTTAGGAGTATAACTGCTTTGAGTTTGAAAAAAGAGGTATAAACTGGATTACGAGGAGAAAGCCTAATACCTTGCCATTATACTATTAAAGCAGTCAGTTGTAGTATTTGCCAAAAGAGCAAGAGAACTGTAGTTCCACAGGATTAAAAAAACCTCCTTACAGGAATTTCTGTACTCATATTCTTGCTTTTCAGCCTAGACTATGGCAGAGTGGTGGGGACTTCTTGAAATCCTCTAAAGACTTTACTAGTTGTTCTAATTTATATGGAAGATGCTCACTTACTTTGGTAATGAACAGTAGGGAGGTTAGGAGTGGAATAGCAACTCCATTTTTCTAATGAATGTTTCTGATTTGACCACCACTCCATTAACAAAAAATAATTATCACCTGATAAGAGACCTGATACTGGAATATACCAGTGTGTATGACACTCATGCCCCAGTTGTTGTGTCTATACTGAATGGTTCGTAGATGCTGGTGCCTGTTACTTCTAAAACTAGGTAAGCTATTTCATAGCTGTTGTGATAAGGATTCTGAGACTCGGTAGAACCTCACTAATTTCTCCAGTGTAGGGCTTCATCTTTCCTGAATTTTCAGGCCAGAAGAATGAGTTTCAAAGAGCACACTCAATTCTCTCTGCAGGTCTCAACATCAAATTGCTAATCTCATTAACATCCGTAACTATTTAAACAATACATTGACTCAACTGTTTCTGGAGCCCCATGGCACCTAGTTAAGTTACTTTCCAACACTGCTGTAAATCAAAAGAGGAAGGCTAAGGTCACTGTATTTGCGGTACGCTTCAGCTTGGGACCCTGATTGCTTTACCAACTGCTCATGAATGTTGTTTTTATAACTTGTTAAGGAATACTTCATTTCTTGGTCCGAGATTTTATTTGTACCCTCACCTGACACGCAAGGTAGCCTCTAGCTTGAATATAATATGCACAAATTTAAAGACAAAACAAAAAAATTCAGGAAAAGCACTTGCAAAGGACAAAGTGCACAAGAGAGACTTAACAGAATCAGCAGAAAAATACTTATTTCTTTGGTGTTTTGCTTTAAAGGTTTCCCTTCCAACTGGGCATGATTCCCATTCTTACAGAGAGCATTACAGACATATTCTTTGAGAGAACAGTAAAAACTTGGACAAAATTTTGAACAAGAGTTTCTGTTGAGGGAGTGGCCCAGCAAAACAAAGCAATGGATAAATAGTGGGTTAGAATGTTATTGGCTTGAACTGATAGACAGCAGCAGAGAAGCAGGAGGAGAGAGCGTAGCCAGGCCCAGGACAGGACCAGCCGCCGGGACGGACATTTCCCTGTGATAGTGTCACTGACCTGGATGGAACCATTCCTCTGCTCAGGGCTGGGCCACAGCAATTCGCTTGGGGGATCAGAGACGTAGCAATGCACGAATTCCTCACCAAGAGTTTTGAGCAGGTCTGAGTAATGATATCTACTGTATTTTAAATAATAACTTTTATTACACTGAGTCAGTGTTTGGGAAGCATCTGTTCCCTGTTGTGCAAATTATGTCGCAATGCAATTTCTAAACTAATGTAAAAAATGACAATGAGAAATGGTTATCATCCATAGTAGATATTAAGGATTCACAAATAGTGGACATTTAATGTTTTATACCACTACAAGTTAAATTGGTTTTACCTCTCTTACATTTGTTCTGCCTTTCCTATATTACTGTGTAAACCATTCTGTTCAATTGGAAGGAAAACAATAGCCTAGTCAGGAGTCAATGCAAGGGAAAAGTGTTGATAAAATTTACCTAAGTCTATTCATGGAGCGGGTATTTCCTTAGAAAGTTTTCACTTAGTTGTAGACAAGACTGTCATGGCTGACAAAATCTAAGGAGATTAGGAAATACAGAGATTCTGACATGGACCTGTGAATTTGGACGCACAGATGAGTTTTCTTCCACTAACACAATTCCGCATAAGAAGAAGTAAATCTGGGAATGAAACTGAATATATTTGGTCATCCTCACCTTTTTTTTCCACGATTTCTTTTGCAAATGTAAAAAATCTATAAAAACCAACCATCTGTATCTGGTACTCTTTGTGCAAATGCCTTTTAAGCTAGTTTTCCGAGACCTTCTTACTCCTGGCAAGTAATTTAAACTTTGGCACTTTTTTGCATACGTGCTTGTTTTCAACCATAAAATATCCCTGTACATTTCTTGGTCCTCTTTCAGCCCTCGGTGATTTTTTACTACCTCTGTTTTTAAGGTATATGTCTGGAAGTAACCCTTATATTTGGGCTTAAATGCTCACTCATACCGTCCCCCTGTCGCTACTGAAAGCTATATAGAGAGTTTGAATGGTGAATACATTGCTTTATTTATTTCTAAATTAATTACAAATCATTTCTTTCCTCAAATGAATCACATGCTATGGATATTATTTCTGAATTAAAGCACCTCAATCCAGGCCTCATCCTATATTTTAGATGTTCGAATATTTCAGACGTGGAAGAGATTTTATTTTAAAGACTCACAAAGTATTCTTCAATTTTGAACGGAAAGGACAACACAGGACTCATAAATGATGTGGATCTGGGTTTGAGATGACTCTGCAAAGCTCCTGCTGTCATGGTGTAAGCAGGAATCTTGTTATCTTCTGAACTTGAAAAGCATCCAACACCGTTTGAATGTGATCCTGATTTGGATGTGGGGATGTACTGTAATACACTTTTCTATTTTTTTTTCCTTAGCATGTAAATGGATTTTCCTAAGTGTAAAATCAAGTTCAATATTTTTCAGACAACTTGACTACCTTGAGAGTTTTTGTTATTGAAACTGACATATTTGATAATTCTTAGGCATATGCTTTCTATTAGCGTAGTTATTCCTTTCTAATTTTCATAGAGTCTATCAAACTGTAAATAGACATCAGACATTATTTTTCTATTCCCCTATGTCCAAACAAATTATAACTTAATGAATGACGTGTGGGTTTTAATGGGGCTGGGGAAGAAGCGAGGATCAGATTTTACAGCTGCCATAACCCCGGCCTAGCGCCACCCAGTGGGTTTTCTTAAAAAGATGCAATTTCAGCACATCCCACGGTCCCAAAAATCTTCACAAAATTTTCCATGGCCAGCTGTGACTCAAAGCCCATCACAGATACAGATGTGGAATGAGCGTGATTCACCGCAGCCTCCTTCTCTTAATCTCCGAAGGATTTCTACTTACTGTCTAAACCACTCACCAAGGAAAATTAGAAAGCAACTCTAAGGCTGCTTGCGGTACCGTGAGATGACAGCATTGCACCGGCTGCTCTTCCAGCAAAGCTAACGGGAGCTGGTGCGGCTGCGGCCGAGCTCTGTGCAAGCAGCCAGCAGGCTCGGGGCGCCGCAAGGCTCCCGCTGCATGCCTGTCTCCAAGGGCTCTGATGGAAAGGCGCGGCTCAGCCCTTCGGAATTAGAACCGGTTACAATCAACCTGGGAGAGTTAAAGACAGGGTAGAAAAAGTCAGCCAAGCTATCAGGATAAGCACATCAAACCTCTGTCGTGGCTGCTGGTTTCCTAATAATACCCCACCTGAACTATGCTCTCCTAAGTTTCTCCTCCAGTTTCTGGAAGTGATGGTTATTTCAGAAGAAATCAATAAATGTCAGTGTGCATAAAACATGTGACAGATCAAATAAAGGTATTTCAGTATTAAAAGCTATTAATTTTGTGCAACATACGTTTGAATTACAATATTATTAAATTCCATTAAGCTAAAATGATATATTTAACTCAGACTTCATAGTGTTAATTTCATAGTCCTCTCCAAGCTGTTCCTGCAAAGGTGTTAGAGGTAATTAACTGCCATTTTCTCAGTAATTCAGAATCTGCAATTAATCAAAATGCAGGGCCTGAGCGATTGTAGAAAACAGCAACACTTAGTTTATTATGTAGCACATTCTCATTCTGGTTGTTTTATTATGGGATCAGCTACACTTTTTCACCAGAATTTATTATGCTTACCCTTCAGCCAATTAGTTTTTCTCACTTTACTTTAACTTAAAACCTGGTGAGTTTGTTATATATATGCATAAGGCTGCTTGTCAGTTATACTGGTCGGAGATCTGCAGAACTGCATGTGTTTAAGCAATTAGGAACCCAGTATTGTCCAGAAAAGTGGCAGCTTTGCTTTCTTAAAGCAAAAGTTTTTCTTCAAATAAAAGAGAATTGAAAAATGAGAGCAATGAGAAAACTCCGTTTGCCACAGCTACAAGTGCCTGGCATGGAGGGACACCCAGAGCCGGCCGTTGTTACATCGTGCAGGGACAAGATGTGGAGTCCAGGTCTACAGTCACTTGGTTGTGGTACGTGGATACAGCCATGCTTCCAGACCGTGCCCGAAGGGCAAAATGAGTTGGCACCAAGGCGTTGTGATAATGAGGAAGCAGAAATATTTGATTTCTGTATTCAAAATCAAGCTCAGAGGTAGCGTTTTACTGAGGTCCTCATGTACATTTGAAACTAAATCCTGGTGCTTTGGCACATATTGATTTTACAGCTAGTCTCATGGGGAAGGAAATTTTAAAATTATAGCCAGTTAAGTGGATAGTTTGCCGAATGCTACTTGTGTGGATAACAGTAGTAAGCCTCCAAGATAGCCTGATGGGGTAGTTCTAATTGACTTAGTCCATTTTTGCTTCCTAGCTGTTTAAACCTGCATCTGGAAATCCTTCTCTAATTTCACAGCTGTGGTGCTGAAACACATAATGAGGTACAGTGGAGTTTAATCAGTATCAAAAAAGATGGAAAATGGAGAAAACCGAACTTTGACAAGACAATTAGTGATGTAAAGCCATAAAAAGGACAATACTGAAAGACTCCTACTTCACCTATGCGTATTGGTAGAAGTTAATGTCCCACTTTCATAGGATTAATGCTGACCAAACAGCATGCAGTATTTTAGACACCCACAGCACTACAACAACTATGACCAGGACATTTATTTAACGCAATTATCATTTTAAAATCTCTGCTTCTGGAGACTTCTTGCTAACCTGTGTTACTAATCCCATCTGTCTAGGTGCTCACAAAACCAGGCCTTTATAATTAAAAAATAGCTCTTGGGTGGAGCCTGTGCTCTTATTCTGCCACTGTGATAAGACATGTCATGTGTGAATGCATTCAGCTGTGCTTTTTCATTGTTTTTGACTTATCAGGGGCTGGTTAACTTATCCGACAAGCCTACAGAACAGTCCTTTGTGGTTAATTTATACTATACTGGTACCAGTGCTGCCGTCTACTGAGAGCAGATTCCACTCTCCGCTAAAGGATGGGGTTTGTTGTTTGGCTCCTACCAGCTTCTGCTTTCTCTTAGTGATATATAGTGGGTGAAAGACATTTTTTGATGGGGTCACAGTCTAGGTCAAGAGTGGCATAGGTGATAGTGGCATGACACAGTGTACTGACAGGTGGGAGACCCCAATATATCTACAACGTACAGGTTTTGTGGACAAAGCGGTCCTCCCGACTGTTAATGCCAAAGATTGCTGAGGCAGAGGATCTTCAGTTTGTAGATGGCATTGCTAAATGTAACACTGTGGGGATACACAACAGAAAGTGAGAGGATCAAAACCAACCCCCTGACTTGAAGTAAGTGTGGTTTTAAAGATACACTATATTCCTTTTTGAGTCATGTATCCTATTTGGATCTGGATAATCCTAACGACCTCGCAAAGTATCTGCGAGCATTCGATTTGGCACAAATTTGGCAAGATAAATGGAAAACTTATTTCCCAGGGAGCCAAAAGAGAGGTGATATTGAAAGAAGTGACACAAAATTGAGATTTCACAGTGTTTTAGGTAGATTTAGATATGCTCCAGAAGTGTCAGTATTACCCTAGTGATGGTTGCTGTTAGTCAAAAAATGGCAAGTCTCACATGGCACCACACAGTCTTATTACTTTGTTTTCTTGAAAAAACAGTGCCAATGTATATTTCTGTTTCTTGGTTCCAAAAATATAAAATCATATAGAAAGAGGGGAAAAAAACGTGTCTTGTATTTCTTTTAGGCTGAAAGAGGATCACACAGGAAAGTGAAGGAATAGAGAAATTTAGAGAAAAGGAAAACTTAGGAACAGATGTCACTGTTTATTTTTATTTCGCTCTCCCCTCCCTATAATTATAATAAATTATCTCTTTTTGTAATGATTAGGGATCAAGGGGATTACAGCAAGGTTGGACAGAAGCATCAGATAAAACAGAATATAACCCCACTTAAATCCTCTATTCAACATTACTCCAAAATGGAATTAAAGCTACTGTGTGAATCTGGTGCTTTAAATAAGTGAGGCTGTCGGAGTAGTGAACTCAGAAAAAAATGTGTGATGGTTTTCTACCTGGTCCTTAAATTGATTTTTGTAGTCTGGTATGGATGAACTAGATCATCCACATATTTGGCTATTTTATGTTGGTTAAAACATGAATAATAGGAAAGGCAAGGAAGGATTCAGGGATGTCAAAAGCAAAGGTCATTTCAAAAAAATAGGGCCATTCCACATATTTCTGTGTAACTGACAGTATACAAGACATTTACATTGTTGAAGAGAAGGCTAGTATGTCCGAACTGTTCGTAACACTTTAAATTACTAATGCTGAAGAAACAATTTAGTCAGCTACATTTTTCACTGTTTGCCTGCTTATTTCATATCTGAACTTGGAAAATCAAGAGAGACATTTTTACAGCAGATTTTTAGCTCTTTGTTCCAAGTGTGTTTGTCATGTTCCAGGGTTTAGAATAAGATCCAAATCCACCGCTCGTTGTAATGCACCCCTAAAGAGTTCTAAGCTAAATAAAAGTATTGCTGGTCACCTTCATGTTATTTCCTAATATAAGCATCGAGATCAAGTAGATACAGAGCAAAAAGTAAAAATCCTAGCAACAAACCCCTGTGTTTTCATGAACACAAATATAACAAATTGTTTTCAAACTTCAGTAACACTAACTTCTGTGATAAATACATGGGCTTATTAGAAGTCTCCACTTTGGAAACCGTCCTGTGTTATAATACAAATACAATGTGTTTTGATTTCGGTGGATTTCTTTTTGTCTTTTTCTTTAAAGTCAGGTAAGTCATGTTATTTATCTATCCCTTAAAGGAAAACCATTACGTAGTTTCAGCAAAGTGTAACTGAGTGGAGACTTTCAGGTCATGGAAAGCCACCAAGGTCTCAAAAAATTGATACTGATGAACTAAAACCAAAATTACTGGGGTATCTCCACGTAGCCTGAATCGCTTGGAAAATCTTAAACAGGGCCAAAATGTGTGGATTGTCATGACCCATGCAAATTCATCTTTTAAGAGGAATTGCTGTTTCCTTTTAATTTATGAACTATTACTTCTCACAAAAACACACAACAAATGGCTTTTTACCTTCTCCTCCCATAAAACCATATGAAGCTTTTTGCCAGGCTAGTAAGTAAGCATTAGCAAAAACGTTAATGTTAGTTTTGCGTTGTAGGAATCTGTCTCCCGGGATATAGATACAGTAGCATGATTTAAAGCTTTACCATATTAAGGTTCTTTAGGTTTCTGCACACGCTGCAATTTTAATAGAATGTGCACACTCTTTCTGCACTCAAACGTTTTTTGTATTATACTTTATTCTATTAAAAAATGACACATATGAAACTGTACTTAGGATTAAGATATGACTGCTTCATTATATAATTCTCGTACTTTAAGGAACGATTTCCTTCAAAAACGGTTCAAGCTGAAACTTGGCAAACAAACTTTGGGAAAAGCTGAGGTGCAGAATGGCTTTACAAAGTTTCACGTAAATCAGTCTTGTCATTCTTTTATTATTTTTACAGAAGAGCACAACACCCGTTTTAGTACCATTTCTTGTTCTCTTAATATTTGCTGAGTCTTAAATAGAAACGAGCTATTTTTCTGAGTTGTTTTCACAGCCTTTTCTTGTCAGTTTAAATGATTGTTTCATCTTAAATAGAAAGTTTACCAAGTCTCAAATCCTACTTAGTACTTGTTTTGCTTTTCTCAAAGCATGTGTAGTGATGAATGTTTTAAGTTAATTTAGTGCTGCGGAAGGTGCCAAACTGTCAGACATGGAAACTAAAATAGTCTATCTGCGCTGAGAATGTTTATTTTATTTTATTGTTAAAGTTGCAGTTGGAGGCTTCTCCAGCTTTGTGCAGCCATGAAGACCTGTAACATTGGCGGACGCGGGAGCTGGTGAAAGGGATGAGGCTGTAAATGGAAGTGTGCTGGCTGATCTCTGCAATGGAAAAGATGACCTGGCACAGAGCACTGTATTTTAAGTACTTCTAGGATACTCATATCCCCCTCGGCAGCCTATCCAAAATTTTTCGTAAGGCAAAGGAAATCACACTGGGATAAAACTGTTTGATAGAGACTCATTGCCAATATACAGCAAAAAGATCATCAACGTAATTTCCCATGATTAAGCACAGTGCAAGCTACTGTGGAGACTTCTTAGCTAGAAACTGTCCCCAGTTGCTCCTCTGCAAATTTAATTATTCGGCTAATTTCCCATAGTCACAAAGGCAAAATAGTAAGACATCCATTTTCTCTGGTTAGGGAGAGCAACTTCAGTCCATTTCTTAGGAGTACAAAGTACATCCTTCTTTCTTCTACCTCCTCATGTTTTTAATTTTCTTTTTTTTTTTTTTTAGGTTAGGAAGGAATTAACTTATGTCTTCTAAATACGTACATCTAAAATGACTAGCAACTGACAGATTCGTGCAGACACATTTAAGACAAAGGACAGACGTGTTTCTTGGTGCGGCTGAATTGGGCTTGTATTCCCTTTTTAACTGTATCTTGTTGTTTCACATTAAAAAGAGTTCAGTACAGACAGAGTGGACTCTTTCACTCGAGGCAAATACTTACAGTCTCAGTAACAACCACTAGAACTATGTGAGTTAGAAAATACGTCCCAACATACCTTAAGACCGCTGTTTGTTATTTTTCATTAAGTTTATATTCTCTTACCAGAAGCATTTTGTTGGTAACAAATTCATAAAAAGAATTCAAGTCCTTTGGGCTAGGGGGCTTTTTTTTTTTGCAGATTTTATATCTGCTACAGTCTGTTCAATGTCACTGTGTCAGTACAGGAATATGGCTATAACATTCTTGCATGTGAAGCTGTGCATCAGGCACACTTTAACAGATTTATGTCATCAACCCCCACACAGTATTAATCATTCTTCAAGGTCATTTTTAGCTATCAAAGTAAGTGCTTTAGTAAAATTGCCAAGGCAGCTTTCAAGCCAGGCCAGTTGCAAGTTTTCAGGTGCTGGAAAAGAAAAAAAAAATAAAAAGAAGAAGGAAAAAAGAAAAAAAGCAGCTGAGGAATTCACAAAACAAGTTTCTTGGCAAAGTGTCCATAAAGGTCTGTGATGGGAGAATAACCATTCATCAGCATACATGCAAGCTGTCTCTGTTATGGAAACCAGGGTACATTTAAAGCAAAAATAAACAGATTTATCAGTCTGGTTACAATTTTATGAAGTACAACCTTGAAAGGTTTTCCCTGTCTGTTTCAGACACTGACAAGATAAACTAGACATGGCTAAGGCTGAATGTGTCCCTTCTGTCAGGTGCAGTGATAAGTATGAAGAGCCAGGTATGCTTCAGACATGGTCTCCAAATAAATCTCAGACAAGGTTTACGTTCCTTCGTTTTGTTTTCCATATTTCATCATCGCTGAAGCCAAACAATCAATGACATAAGATTTGGGGATGTTTATTACCACACCAAATGGCTGAAGCCTGTAAGTATGGAAAAACACATCAAATTGTTGGTTTTATGAGAGAACATGCTGACATTTCATAAAAAATATTTCAATTACAATCACTTGGGAATTCCTCTGTTTGCTTTACATTTTGGAGAACTCAGTGACAAGAAGATGCTGGTTTTCTGGGTCAAGTTCAGTTACAAAGGCTGTGCAGGCACAAGAGGCAGGCTGGAGGACAGTTAAAATACACTAGCTTTTTACTAGCATATGGCTACCAAATATCTGCTACGGAGCAAATTTAAGAGCTGATCAAAGCTCACAGTGTTTCTACATTAAGTTGAGGATTATTTTTCACATAAATAAAGCTTGCAGGTACTGTTTTTTAGGAACATGGAATTGAAATGTTATGAGTGAGGATATCTGCAATGTTCTCCTACTTCTTCCTCTTCTACATTTTTGCTCCCAGAAGCCCCGTTGTTTAAAAAAAAGACATAAAATGTCACATCATTAAAAAGACCTTTTGGTATTGCAGTGTCCTCCTAAACAACATGTATGGTCGAAGAGAGAGGCTGATATAAGAGAGAAGCCAGTGCACCATATGATCCCCTCTCTGTTACAGCAGCTGGATCTCGCAAGAGTTGTTAAGCTTCCTCCTTAACTTAACTCAGTACTAATGTCAGCGACCAGCACACCTAGGAGCTCTGTAGGTATTCACAACTTACTTTCTCCAGATCCCAAGAAAGACAGAAAATGAGGAGAAAAAAAGAAAGAAAAAAGAAAATAAAAATGTGATAGAAAATAAAGAACAAACCTCAAAATATGTAGGGGGGAATGGAATTAAAAGACAAAGCTGATACAGGAAAGATAGAACAAACAAAGCTGTAGGGGAAAAAATATTCAAGGTGAAAGAATTTAGTGTCAGGTTTTCTTCTAGGTAGAGTTCTTATATTAATTTGTTTTTCTTAACCCATGCTCTTCTGAGATAATTCATGCAACTGAGCTCTCGAGCATCTGCCTCACTTTTAAAAAACAGAACTGGTGCCTTCACTTTGATGTGCTTCCTAACCTCACAGCAGGACGGGCACCTTTCTCAGAAAGCTTGCCAAGATGCTCCAACTGCCTTAGAGGCCGAGCTGCACAGGAGCCCGCTATGGGCTCTCAGGTTCACAGTCTCCTTTGCTGGCACCTGCCCTGTTTGAACAACGCTGACATCGAATGGGGAGTATTTCCATTGCCTAGTCCGTCCTTCATAGCAGCCAGGGTTACACGCAGATGCAGAGCTCAGTGGGTTTTACTGTTTGATGAACAAACAACTGGCTTGTTCCTGGAGGGTCAAAATAACACCCAAATTAAATATGAATGAAAAATCAAGATCAAACAGAGAGAGGAGGCAGGGTGGGGGGGTGGTGGTGCTGCTGCTGTTTTAATTAGAGCGACAATGTTCTGGTTCAGGACAGATCCCTGGGGATGGGAAAGCTGTATGAGACATGATGTTGAGAAGCCAGCCAGAGATTAAATCAGTACTCAGTACACAGAAATAATCAGAAAGTTATTCTGAGAGAAAGCCGAGCATCAGAAATGCCTGCCAAAGTGTACCATTTGGCGACACAGGTAGGAAAAACATGCACATTTTTTCTGGTGTGTACTTGAAGTCGTTCTAAATAAAATTACATCATTTTGTGGGAAGAAAGTTCCCTTTACCAACAACCAACTTTCTCCAAGAGCAAGCACTTGAGCAAAAGACAAGTAATATGCCATCTGCTACTGTGTAGATATTAAGGACGTCATGTTACACCAGAATAGGGACAGCAGAGGCTTTTTTGTGCTGCGACTTGACGCTGCTGATGACATGCTCATAAAGGGGCATGGAGATACTTTCTGCCACTCAGGAGAAAAAAAAGTTGGTTTCGTTCTGCTACCCAGCCAACGTCTTCAAACAGGGAACCATACCAGACTGACCTTTTACTCTCTCCATCTGTCCACAACGAGGATTACACTCCCTGTTACGGAGCAGTTGACTCTCTTGATACTTCCTAATGAAGATTACAGTCATTTTCCTCTATTTGCTGGATCCTCGGGTACACAAACTTGGTTTTTATCTCAGAATTTGCTATTTAGGTTCTTGTGATCTCAGACAGCACCATTATCATTCATGCATGACCAGTTACATGGATTGGAGAATGTAAAAACCAATTTTCTTATGTAAACACATTTGTTAATTATGAAAAGGAGCATAAAAAGCATGCAAAGCAAGACATTGGTAGATCTGCACTGTAAATACAAAAAAATTGGAAAGACTTCTCTTATGAAAACGTTGTTACAAAGATCTAGAAGAAAAAAATTGGAGGATGTATAAGATGCATTTTCTCAGTTACGTATAAAGATAAAAAATTCTTTAAGCCTAAAAAGAAAAAATTAAAATAAGCTGGCTTCCAAGAGCTTTATCTCCACCTCTGGTAACTGACTGAACACCTTAAGCCTATTTTCTAAGACTAAAACTCAGTACTGTTAAGGAGACAGTAATGAAGGAATCAAGGAGAAGAGGCAACTTGATGTTTATAGATAAAAATGAACAATAAAAATGTACCTGCTGGGATTCTGGGGTTGACTTCAGTAGCCCCACTACTCTGTGGCAAAAATCTTGTCGACTTGATCAAGACTAGACTTTCAACCTTGGCTTTTAAAAGAGAGAAATAATTCTAAAGAAATAACAGAGGCATTGTGCCAAGTGCACATGAAATACAGATGGGGATTCCCATTTAACTTCTGCTTCAGCTGCAGAAACCAGGCGTTCGTGACTAGAAAAGCAAAGGAAATCTGTGATTCTTTGAAGATCGCAAGGAATAGGATTAATTTGTTGGGGTCATGTTGAGAAAAATAGAGTGACAGAAAGAGCACCTAGTGAACAGGACCAAACCCAAGAGTTAGGGGTGGTGCTAACTCCCGAAACACAGATGAACCAATAAATAGAAAGGTGAGAAACAGTTCTAGAAGAAAGCCATTAGAATAATACAATAAATCATCTGTACCATATTGTGCTCTAAACAGCAATTTTAAAACTGAAGAGGAGAAAAAAGTGTAACAGGTATCACTGTGAAATCCTCCTAAAGCTAATACTCACTGACCAAAAACTTGGGTGAGACTCACGGAGACAGGCCGGGTCCAAGGCGAGGTTTCCTTGCATGCAGGATGCTTAGATGCGTGTGACCCTCTGGCTTGCCCTGAAAGCCTGCCCTTGGCCTGGCCTAGGGAAGAATCTTCCTTAAAATACCCAAAATTCTCAAAAATCCATTTTTCCTCATCCAACTCCTGTCTCAGGAGTAGCTGCTAATGACTGTTTGGTGATGAAATATCATTTATGTTACTGAGACATATGTGTTTAGCATGATATGAAGAAGGACATCAAAGGGCCAGCTTCCCTCCCAATTGATGACAGTTCTAAGTTTTTTCTTTGTTTTTTTTTTTTTTCTAAATTATTCCAGAATTTTAATTAATCTGGAATATACTCAGTTCTTGGATAGTGTACGTTCTTCCAGCTACAATCACTCTTTAAACTGAGAGGGGGCTTACATGTACGCTTCTAGCCGAGGGAAAGGAAAGCTGGGGTGCAGGCTGGACAGGGGCAGCAGCATATCCAGCCAGGCCCGTGATCCTCCACAGCGGGATCCAGCTGGTGCAGCACGCTGCAAAGCCCCTGGCATAGCCATAAATTATGCACAGTGTGTGTGACTATGATTAGCTGTTTGACTTCTCATTAAGCAACACTTACAATATCTGTAGGCACACAGTAAGCAGTTTGGAACTGCTGATTGCACTCTGATTTACGAGGGGTGGTGGAGAGGGATGAAGAGAGACGTGACAGTTCGGAAATGCGTAGCAAAACTCAACTCACAGGAAAACTAGATAGGACTAAATGCATACATCTGAGGCTTACTTTAAAAAATAAATAAAAGGCAAGTAATGCAGTAATGCACTATTTCTCTTGCTAGTTTCAGCTACAAATGAGAGTATCAATATAGCAAAAAAAAGCTCTCCAGACAGCATTTACTTACTATGCAGCCTAAGCAAAATCAATACTGATAAGTGTGAGTTCAAAACAGAATTCAGATTCATGACATTTCCAGACCAAACAACGTTAAATGTGCTTGGAAGAAGGTCAGCTATAGATCTGCATTTTGGACACGTGTCCCTTCATCATTTCCAAACTGTTACACACTTGCTCATCATTTCTTTCTCAAATGAAGTTTCCAGATCAACAAACTTATCCTCCCCTGAGTTCAGTCACTTCCTAAGTCTTGTCTTTCAGAATGCAACACTTTTTCTGTCTGTTTTATGACAACTAGTAACACTCTGAGCTCCAGCTCTGTATGATTCTTCTGAGAATGTTATTTATTTTACAGTATTGGCACAGAAGGAGACTTTCCTCTGCTTTTGACGAGGGCCCCTGGAGACAGCTGACACACCACTAGCGCCGTGCCAAAATTAGCATAAAATATTAAGATGACACCATTTCTTTTTCTTCCCAAACTGATGAGATCGATGCATTATGTTATAAAGAGCAGATTGAGATCAAAGTTTTACTTTCCTGTAACCTCCTAACCATACCCTCCTAAGTGTCTTAGTTTCAGGCCTTCAGCAGAAGTTCTGCTATTCCCCATCTTGGCCTTGCTGCATGGTACTATGAATCATATTACATAAATTGCACAAACACGCAAAACTAAGAATTTGCTTTATTTGTCACTTAATATTTTAGTACCGATCTCACAAATGGTCTATTAATTTTATATTGAAGTAGTGAGGATACCACTCTCCTGTTAGTTTGTGTGCAAAGCTTTTCCAAACACAAAAATCTGCCAACTCAGACAAAGGGGAAAGCAAGGGGTTTGGATTAAATTTTGTACCTGAAAATAAATAAACACTGACAATTTTCTAGTACTAAAGACTATTTACAGAAAGACATTTTAAATTTTTTTTTTTTCAAAATATATTGTTGGTGTGTCAAGAATAAGAGCAGATGAAATAGCTCAGTGGTGAAAGGCACTTTTTAGTAAGACCAACAGAAAGAAAGTCTTAAAGCACAAATGGTATCTGTCAAAGAAGAGCTTCTGTTTTCTACAGTTTCAATAAGCAGAGTTGCAAGAACACTGGTCCCACATAGACTGTTCTTCTTGATAGGGTCCTACACTATTTTTAATATCCCATCCCACTAGAAAGCAGTGTGAACATTTCCATAGTTCAGTGCACAGTTCCATTGCTTCCCATTACCTGTCTATCAGATTTATTCAATGCTGCCTCTGAAGTTACGAATTAGTCTTTTTATATGTGAGATTTTAGAGAATCCTCTTAATTCCACTCTCCAGTTAACCTTAAAAATCATACGATTCCCAAACTAAGTCAATGGATACTTTTTATGACTAAGCCTGAAGCAATCTGAGCCAGATGTAGCGATACACATCCACTCCAGAGCACAGACATACCACAAGAAAAGTTGCATTTTCTATCCCAAATATCCACACACAGCAGTCTAACTCATGTTTTTAACTCCCCACATGCAGAAAGGACAAAAGCCTGAAATCTCCCCCAAATACAAATCCCCACAACCATTCTATAAGCAGAACTTAGTTTTCTCTCAAAATGTGATTCATTACTAGAGGTAAAGATTTTATTATCCACCTTTTCTGCAAGATTCCAACGGTTACATTGCTTACATGCAAAACACATGGTTTTATGTTTGGGTATAGTGGGAACACCGCTCAACACACTAAGCAGGATTAAGACACCTTTTAACCTTTCCAGTGAAGCTCTACAGAGATGCACTTAAGATGCCCTTACCCCGAACAAGAAAAAGAGTAATTGAGCACATTACTGTAGTTCAGTGCAGTCAAGCAGGTTACGGTCTCAACTGCCAGCACGGTTTCTGTGTTTTACTTTGTGACAGGTGCAGTGCACAGGGCTAAATGTGTAAACTCATGTCACCCTTTTTACATTAATATAATTCAAATGTGGCTACAGGTGGCATTGTCACAGCACAGCAGCCTATGCACGTTGGCAGTACACAGAGAAATTCTCTTACCTCTAGTTCACAGTTTCAAATCTGAATCCCAGGTCACTGAGAGACTTCACATGACCAATACTGAGCTTTCGCTGATTAATAGCGGCCTTATATGAAAACTATAATCCTCAATGAACTGAGGACCAACACGGACTTTTCAGCCTCTCCGACCCATGTAAGCAAAAAACAGATTAGTATACAGCAAACCCAGAAAAAACAGAGGTGTGAATAAACGCAAAATAATTACGTTGTGAAAAACCCTCGAGTACAGTAAAGACAAAACCAAGTTGTTTCCTCAGCACCAGAGCTAAGGATATCTCCCTTCCCATCCCCTCATGCCTAAGGTGCAAAGTTGTGCCTGAAGCTTTTCCCACCACGATAGAGTACGCAGAGGGGTTAGGGCTCACCACAGCTGAACTTGGGTCACTTTTTCTTTAAACAGGGGAACTAATATAATTTCTCTATTCTGCTGAACAAATCATTTTCATGAAGCTTATAGGAATTCAGTACTTCAGTTAAGTAGACAGAAGTCTGAAAACTGGCCAATAATTAAAAATTTACTAAGGAAGGACAAACAAACGCACCCACACATCACAGCATTTGCATGAGCTTGTATTCCCAGCATGGCCACATAAGCCTCTTTTCCTATACAACCAAATTAAGGAAAGAATCTGAAATATGAACAGTAAAAACCTGGATGAACACATGTACTAACTGCACTTTGAGACACATGAAAACTAGAAAAAAACTTAAACTAACATGGTCACAACCGCTAGTATATATGTAAAGGTTTTGATGCTGAAACACAGAATGCATACAAATTCTGTTTGTCCCTTCCAATCTTATTTCAGTTAGCTCACTAGCCCTCTCTGTTGTGGCTGTATTATACTTCATCCTGCTAAAATANCTAACTGCACTTTGAGATACATGAAAACTAGAAAAAAACTTATGTACTAACTGCACCTTGAGATACATGAAAACTAGAAAAAAACTTAAACTAACATGGTCACAACCGCTAGTATATATGTAAAGGTTTTGATGCTGAAACACAGAATGCATACAAATTCTGTTTGTCCCTTCCAATCTTATTTCAGTTAGCTCACTAGCCCTCTCTGTTGTGGCTGTATTATACTTCATCCTGCTAAAATATTATTTAGACAAAAAACCACAGCTTTACGTATTAGTTCATTTTTCACCTGAATAAACAAGTTTTCTTTACAGTCAACTGTAATACAGAAGTACCCTGGTAAGTCACAAAGGAGGAAACGAAATAACTCTGCAGGCTCTCAGCGACTTTATTAATTTAAAAGAGGCATTATGAATGTAATCCAAGGGTGGAAGAGTAGCAATTAGAAAGTACAACAAAGTGCAGAAGCGTCCTTTGTCTTTCAGAACCTTTTGTGGTTGTGACAAGGGACTTTGTAATAGCTCCAGTAGCACAGCACTAATAGAAAGTAATACTTTGAAGATAAAACACTTACCAGAAACTTCCTCTCATCAAATACAAGTTCACAGAAGTTTTGGGTTCTTTAGATGACAGAAAAAGCAATACTCCACCGTGTGGCATTGCATGAGAACAGGCAGGACCCTTCTGCAAGCCAGACTTTTCCAAATCCTGCACTGATTTGACATACAAAGTGTAAATTCATAATGGATCAGAGTGGCTTTCTTGGAATCACATGATGACACATTTTAAAAAAACAAATTCAGGCAATTTCAGTAGAATATGAATTGGGAGGAAAAAACCTCTTTTGGCTCCTTATCTAACAATGTAATTCAGATACTTAGAATGGAATACTTACCTACTTGACTATTTGCACATTTTAAGTATGTTCTGTCACACTTGAAAAACTAGAGAAGCATTTTGAATGGACTGAAAACGTTTGGAGGAGAGAAGAGAGACATTCTTTAAAGAGATGTCTTCAAGGTTCCTCCTATTCTTAGGAAAGATTTTGACATTTCAAAAATTTCCTTAAACTGCAATTTTACCTTTTGTACTCTGGGTTTATGAAGAAATTCTCAGCTTTTTTCTTTTTCTTAAAATCCTTCTCTTCTAGTCAGTTTTTCACAAAATTCATTGAATTTTCTTATACCTGAGGTATCAGAACTCTCTGTACTCAAGTTTTCCTAACCACTAGAAATATTATTTAAATAACAGTTTTTGCACAGTGTTAAGAAAAAAATAACATCACCAAAGTGCTACAGAAAATGAAAATGGGTGCTTTTTTCCTTCATTGCATTTCTCATTATAGAATTAGAAGCATTCAATAAAAAAATGCCGAGAGAAAGAATCCTTTACCAAATTTTCGCCTAGTATCTATGATATGAAGAAGTGCTGCTTCTATCTTCGCTGCCTTGCTGGTGATGCTGAAGCGCCTTGCTGCGCTGCAACCTGAAACTTACCTCAAGCCCAGTGCTAAATCTCAGAGCAAGACACTGCAGGGATATTCAGCCTGTTTTTTCACTTTACATCCACAGCTACTATTTGGTTAAGAATTATCAATCTTTTTTCTTCTTTCTTCATGAAACAGAGATTTCACTTACTAATGGTATTCTATTTCAATCCAGTTTGTTAACATCTTTCAACTGTCTTTTCTTTCAAGTGTAATTCAGAAATTTGAATGTCTGTCTCATAAATACAGTAATTACTCTTCCGTTTCTAAGACTTGCTCATAAAATGAGAAAACAGCCTTTGGAAAATTTGTTTTGCCTGAGAAAAGACATTTGCTGCACTTAATTAATAGAAAGATAAAAAGTTATTTACAACAGCTTGTCCTCACATTCGTCATCGCAATATTGCACAACCACAGATTTACAGAATAAATACAAATCGAGAATGAATAAGACGATGCTGGGCTCTATTTTGGGATAATTTCTGGCAATGTTTTTGCAGAACCAGGCACTGAAGTGAGATGGAAGTAACCACAATTGAAATTACTACAGAACTAATCTGTGAGAATCTGCATATTTTGGTAAGTAATTTATAAATACTACCCGGATAAAAATAAGAATCTGCAAATGCACTTAAATCTGTAATACACGCACAATTTTCTCTACTTCAGAAATCTTACAACTGTCCATAATATCCTTCGCTTGGCTCAAGAAAACTAAGAGTTCAAGTTTAACTAATGTCTATCCTAAATGAAAAGATGAATTTTGAAATTATACCTACAAAGCAGGAATTACCCTCTCTCAGAAAATTAAGAAAACATGGGATTTAGTAATAACAGACATAGAATAGGTCATTTATGCTAAATTCAGTTTAACATAGAGAAAATCATATCAAAACAAGTTATCAGCACATCCCATTCATCACCAGTGCAGACTGTTCTACGTACTTATTTTTAAGTACAACATACAGAATTTCTTTGAAATCCAGAGGTCCTCAACTGTTTCTCTGTGTAGAATGTAGATGCATCAGAGGCAAAGTTGTGCCCCTCTTCACAAAGCGACAAGCTAACACCAAAGGGCTGCATGAAGAAACTACAAATACCTACAGCGGCTGTGCACTTTTCGTCCTGTTGTTGGGGTTTTGGGGTTGGGGTTTTTTTCAGCAGGGAGACAAATAGCTGTCCTTCTAGGTAAGTGCTTCAAAAAACTGGTCATCTTTGAGTCCATGGAGAGCTGACCAAATCTCTGGAGAAAAAATGAGTCTTCAAGCACAAATGTAATAAACTGCATTATTCTGAAAGAGAGACAGATGCCATTGGTTTGTTATCTGAAACAAAAAAAGAGCTGATGCAAAAATTTAATATTGCTCCTAGATTAGGTCTCATTTTTCCTTATGTTGATATTAATGATTACTGATGCAGCATAAATTTACCTTTCTTTTTAGTCCAGCTTTTAAATGTTGGTTTGACTGATCTCCATATAGAATTTTTAGTTTAATCCATACGCTAATGCTTTTATTATGATAAAATAAAAGCACAGGCTTCATACATAGTAACAAACAGCCTAAACAGTTGACTTTATCAAGGCCAATTGTATGCCAGTCCAACTCTCCTTGAAAACAAGGTAACTCTGGCTTCAGCCAGCTTCATGAACGGCTGGGATTTATTCCACACTAGTTCTGACCAAACGCTTCCAACCAAATCTGCGACTGCACTTGCACAGCCTGCATTCCACCAACTGCTGCGCTCCTGAGCCTATAGCAGAAATTGTGCGTGCTGCGTATGTATGTATCACAAGGAGGCCATGCCCACTGATCGTGGCTTTGCAGATAGAACTGCAACATTATTTCTGAATGCAACTTTAATTGCAACTCGGTCAAGGTATTTGACAAAGAACTGCTTCTTTTGGCGTTCAAACTTCTAGTGGCTCAACCATGCCTAATGGGAGCTTCTAAGTAATCAGTAGCTGACAGACTGACTCTTACCAGAGCTTCTTAAGCACATGGTTCTGCTCAACCAATGTGTGCAGCACAATGAAATCCTGCTCTTGAATGAGGCCTCATGTTTCAGGTGTAGTAAGAATATTCCTAGAGAAGTTCCCATACACCAAAGGCACCAGTGAAAGAAAGCATAATGGAAGAAGCAGCACAGAGGATAAGGAGCAATAGTTGTATCTTGGTACCTGCACTCTTAATAAGTATCATTTAGCTTTAGACACCAAAGGTTACAGATCAACCTTCTAGTCATATGAAATACACTACAATAATCCATAGAAGATGAAGGTATTGATCATGAGTTTTGTACCAAAATTCTTTCCTCTATTCATAAGGTTTCTTTGCTAGGTACTAAGAACTTTTACAGTTCGCTCACGTTCTGTACAGAAGGTTCATTTAAGCTGTTTCTGTATATAGATTTCTGAAAGAAGTCTGTCGAGTTGGACTGTATCTGGTCGTGTTGGGTCTCTGTGGCGGGGCTTTGGTAGCAGGGGAAGGGGCCACATAGGCAGGTGGCCCCTGTAAGAAGCTGCCTGAAGATTCCCCAGCTCCAAGTCAGCCCCACCTCAGGCTGAGGCTGGGCTTTTACAGACAATGATGTGCCTCTGCGACAACCTGTTTAAGGACAGGATGGGACGAAGAAACTGCCGTTGAGATGTGCTGCAGAGGGAGG
>VZSC01005643.1:189562-223937 GCA_013398225.1 Steatornis caripensis
GTGCAGCCGCGTGCGCTCGGGGCACGCCGTTCCCTGCCGCCTCGGGTTACGGCTCCGTGATCCGCGTCGTTTGTTTTCTCTTCGCTTCTGGTTGTGCATGGAACGAGCCCCGCGAACCCGAATCGGGCATTCGGTAGTTCAGACGAAACGCCGTGCTGTGATGCCGTCGTGAGCTTACATTGAACATTCTGCGAGCTAGGCGAATGCTGCTGTTACGATGTCAAACTGCCTTAAATGGTCGTCTTCGTACATTGGCAATGCAGAATTTGTTTCGTGTCGCTAGGGCCTGAGTCTTTGATTTGTGCGTTATAATGAGAAATTCTGTAACGCTTTATTGAGCACGTACGGAAAGGTAGAAGAAGAAGAAAGGTAAAATTACAAAATGGACAGAAAAGGGATGCTGGTGCACTGTGCGTTGCAAATGAGCTACGAAGTGAGCTGCACTAGAAGCAAAAAAAAAAAAGCATCTTGTCTTCTTGTAACCAATGGAACTTGTTGCTGGTTAGTAAAGACTCTGTCCGGAAAAGTCAGGCTTATTATATGAGCACAAAGTTGCACGGTATTGCCTTAAGATTTGATTTTAAAGTGATTTAACAGATCTGGTGCAGAACCTTGAAAAAGGTATTCGTTCTTTGCTTTAAATCCAGTTTATATCAGCTTCACTTGTTTCAGTGAATGTACGCTTTCAAACTGATTGAATCTACATGGGGAGTTACAAAAATAATTTTTTTAGATATCAATTTCATTAAAGGTGTTAAAATCCCTTTTAACGCTGTGGGGGCCTCAGAAACGCTGTCGTTCTTTAAAAACAAACGTTACATCAGATACCAGAAATCCTTGCGCTCCCAATAAAATGTTAAGTGATGCAAAAGCCTTTGAAACTAAAATACTACATCATCAGAAGGTTTTCTTTGACCGTAATGTGGAGACAGAATGTTGTTAGCTTTCACAGGCAAAACAAATGGTACAATTTGCAGTACTTTACTGCAGGTAAAGTTGGATTAGTGTGAAAGGACTGGCGTAAAAATGGGTTTCAGATGTCAGACTGAACTTGCGAAATTGAAAAAGAAAATGTCTTGAACTACTGTAATCTGTATTCTCTTGTGGCTTTAATCCTGCAAGGTATTTAATGTTGAAATTAATTGTATGTTATACACTCAGCTTTCTGGAAGAAATGTCTGTATTTTTTATTTCATCTATTCAGATCATATTTAATCCTTGCAATGTGCTTTCGGTCCCAGTTAAAGACCTTCTGCAATAACTGCATCCACTTCTATTCCTAAATGAAACATACATTTTATAACTCTTATTTATGAGTGGATTTAGTTTGCAGAGAGAACATATAATACACTAAGGGCTACGCTTGACTTTATCCATGATTGTAAAAACCTAACTGCTCTTTAAATAAAAACTCGGAATAAGATGGAAAGGCAGCACAAACAAAAATGTGGACTTTTGTCTTTCTCCATGTAGGCAGGCTGGGCAGGGTGGTGGCAGAAGGGCCCCCTCACTCTGCTTCTGCAGCAGTCCAGGGTTATCTCCATGGACTTCTGTCCTGAGAAAACTCCCTGCTCATGCGTGCCGTGCCCCAGAGCACGCAGCACTTGCACTTTCTGGCAGCCTGCAGGAAGCCTCGCTCTGGCAGGCTGGAAAAAAATCTTTTGTTTTATTTCAGGCACTCAAAATTGAAAACTCACAACAAAATAATAATGTGTTTAGGGCTACAGATACTGTAGGGGGCCTGCAGAGGTCTGGGCTAATCCCTAAACTATGTGGATGAGGCCGGTAGTCTTTCAAGAGAGTTGTGTTTTAGCAGCCACGCTACCGCTTGGCCTGGAAGCCAAGAACTGCTCCCCGAGGCTGATGGTGCTGTGGTCGTGTGTGGTACGTATTTTAGTTGAGATCAAGTCTGCACTTTCTAATTGAATCTCGATTTATCCCTGCTGCTGTGCCTGGTTTTCATTGCAAAGGCCTCTTGGGACTTCCAAATTTCCTTTCAGGCTAAAGTAATCTGGAGGATGAACTTTAAATCCTAATGGTCATTAGGTCTATGGAGTCAGGCCAGAGCTAATTCAAAATAGTGTCCTTGGAACTCATACGGTGTAGATAACTCGTCCTAGCATCAGCTGTTCTTCTCTGCAAATCCACACCTGTCAGATCACACTGCTTGCTCGTGCAACAGCATATCTGGACCAAAAGCAGCATTGTCTTGCAGTCTCCTGAGACTTCAGACCCATCGTGTGACTTGGGGTTTCATTACCTGATTGTAAAAGACGTCCTGACCAAAGAGAGGAATCTCAGTCCAACTGCCATGTCCTCCAGTCACAATTCGGTTCTGAAAACTACCTCGACACCAAGGCTTAAATCCTGATATCCTCACATTAATTTGTTGTCTTCCTTTTCTTCCCTCGTTGTGTATCTTCTTTTCACTTCTTGATGTTAGCTTTCAGTTTAAAAACACTCTGTCTTAGCTGACCTTTTAGCAGCACTGCAGCAAGCCTGTGTCCAAAAAAGCAGCTAAAATCAATGTCTAAAACAGCGCAACCCTGGTACGTTTGCCAAGTCTCGCAGTGGCTGATAAAACTGTGCTGAGCCTGTTTTCCTCTAGCGATCAGGTTGCCAGTAACAATCGGGACCAAACCCAAAAGCTGCATTTTGCATCACTGCTGTTCTTTTCCTTTCTGTTTTATCTGTGTTTCTCTTGTTTCCTCTTTGTGGAAAGGCAGCCAGACTCCAGTAAGCAGATTCATTAACAGCTGCATATCCAGCAGCTCTCAGCTGGTCTTTTCTTTTATTCCCGTACAGTCATTGCCATCTTCAATCCAGGTTTGTGAATTGACATCATATGTTGGGTAGAAGCGTCGTCCAACTGCCCATTCATGCTCTTTTGTGGCAGCTGCAGCTCGTTCATTCAGAGGGCAGCCTCTATCCAGCATTTAAATCCTGGAAGTCTTAACTGCAATGGAATATACTGCATCTTGTGCAGAGTGGAAGAGTGCCTGTGGCACTGTGCTGGAGTAGAGGATACACTCCCTCTTAGGGCCGTGCACTCAAAGGACTCGTGTTTTGAAATGGAATATATCCCGGGTTCCTTATCGCACAACTCGTGCTCTGTAAAAAAGAGAAATAAATGCCTCAGTTATGAAGAAAGGGTGGATACAGTAGAAAACTCACGCTCAGTAGAAAACTCATGCTCAGAATTTTTGTATTTTTTTCAAGTATTTTAGCTGGCTTCACATTTTTTCGTGTGGTATCATAAAACCTACAGTATTTTTAATGACAGTTGTTGCTGTGGTACTTAGAATAAAGAATCAGTACTCAAACTCTCAGTTTTGTTTGAAGTTGTATGGTCGTAGGTTTGCTTCAGTATCTTTTACGCTCATCCCAAATAGAGACTAATCCTAGCGTGTTTTGTCAGTGAGAAGTAAGCATTTAAATGTCATTGAGAGGCTCAACTTGTGGCCCTGAATATGGAATTCTGTTAGGCTGGTTACGTGGCAGTTTTTTTCAGAGAGCCACCGTTCAATTACATATAGAATCAATCGATGTAAGGGATTAGCTGAAGTTACAATAGTTACACTAGTAAAAACTCATTTGATTGGAAATTTGAGAGGAATTAAATTATTATGCTCACTTAGCAAATACGGGATGATAAGATGAATATTGTTTTTTCTGTAATAAAGACATTCACCAAAGAAGGTAGATAGGACTCCTGTTGGTGTATCAGGCATCTCTGTATCACTGGGTTCGTACATGAGCAAAATGTACCAAATGCTGAAAATCCACCAGATGGCACACTAAAGCCTTGATACTGAAAAGTGCTGTCATCCAAGGGAAGGATGGTAACTACACGGCAGGCTGAAAATGCTTATTACAATATGCAGACTGTGCTTTGTTTTGTCAGTGATGACTAGGTCAATCTTTAAGAGGTAGGAAATGGCTTAGAGAAACGTTAAGGGAAAGAAACGGGATAAGACAGCAATTATGTTAATTTTTTTCAGCTAGTAATTTGTCTTGATTTGTAGTGACATGATGTCTGGGATGGACATCTCCGAACAGTTGGGGACTGGCCAGAATTGCCTTTGGCCCTTGATTCTCCAAGTAGATTGCTGCCTGCCAGGAAATGGCTGATGCGGCTGGCCGTCAGTATTGCCTACACTGCGAATCACTCTTCTGGAGATGAAACTTCTCACGTGTAAATGTATTACTGAAATAATTGTATCCAAGTAGCTTCCTGGCCTTATGTCTGTGGAAATGAGGGAACCTGCCATAGGATGGCTGGTGCTGGCTGTGGTGCCTCTGTCCAGCTTTGCTGATGTTTGAAGGCATAGTTTCAATGGTAGAGACATCATGACGTGTGGAGATCTGGCTGCTGATCTGATGCTGAGTCTCTCCTCCATGTTTCCAGGGTGAAGTGTGTTCAGATACTGGCTGAAAGTACAGCAAATCATATGAGAACGTGACTTTTCCCATGTATACAAGAGGTGGTGTTGGCACAGAAACATGAGAGGGAAGCAGCCCATGCCAACGTAAAGAACAGCAAGGCTTTTCTACAGCATTATAAATGCTTCTGACGAATTGTGCTGAAAAATGGGATGGATGTGCAGGTGGTAAATGAGGCGTCTTGTAACAATCCAGCTGTGTTATTTTGCAGTTCGTACTCAGAAACGTAAAGCAACCCTTTACTCCAGCTTTTTTTAAATTATGAGGAAAGATAAGAAGTAATGATCCACAGGGAATTGCCACCCAAAAAGCCAGCTGCTATTAGTTTTAATGGTAGAAAATGTCTCTCTGCCATCCTGCTTTATGTCTCCTGTACTTCTTCAAGATACTAAAGAAGATGAAAAAATCTTCTGATTCTACTAGTTCTCTGTCTTTTTAGTGTTCATATCATGTTAAATCACATAAAGAATTGTGAGGACATTGCTAATGAAATGAAGAACATTCAGACATTTAGACCTAAATCCTGACTCAGACAAAACTCTGGAAATTGGATAGTTTTTGCTGAGGCACAGAAATTTTTAACTTACAGTTACAGTACAGTGCTACTCCCAATTTTGCATCTCTTGCCATAATTTTTTTAAATGGAAAACTTAATCCATCTGGCCTGGAGACCAGGTCCCTGATCTAAGGAGCTTGCCATTTAAGAGAGATCCAAAGTAACCACCCATCTGAATGAAACATATTGATTATATCTGCTAGGCTGCTTTCAAAGTAAAGCCCCAGTCCTGCAATCTGATTTTCACAAGTGAGTTTCAGGAGGGTTGACACTTGAGAAGTATTTAAAACAAGGATGAGAAATTCAGTTATGTGGATATTTTTTTTCTTTTCATCTACAGACTTTAACAGATTATCACCTGTATTTATGGTAACAAATTACTCTGTTTTCTTTTGTCTGTACTTTCTTCTGCAATTAGAAGTATATGCTTTTTTATTGGAAGACCAGAGAAACTGAAGCCTTTACCTCAAATGTAATGGAAGTGAGAGACAATTCTTTTTTGAGGTTCAAAAATGTGATTAGTTTTTGTCTTGTGACTATATGGTTTGGTTTTGTATCAAATATGGACTTATTTGGATATCATCAAAAACGTTGTTGTATTTCCAGCCTACAAGAATGAAAAAAAATACCTCAAATCTGATGGGAATTCTGTTCTCATATCGTAAACCAAAGAGGCTGAGTAAGCATCACAACATTTGGCTGCTTATTCTGTTTATTCTCCAAAAATACTTGTATTACTTTTCCAGGAATGTCCTCTCTTAATTCAAAGGTAAGCTTTTAATTATTTTAATTATTTTTAATATAATGTATACAAATCTGCTTAAATGATGAAGAAATTCTTTCTTAATCTCTGCTTCAAGATGAGCATAAAAATAATGACATCAGTGTAAAACAATTCCATATTTATGATTTTTCTGCTGCCCTTCTCAGGCAGTGTACACTACTTCAGAAAATCTTTAATGTAAATTATTTTCTTAGAAGAGCTGAGCTTTTGACTATCGATAGCAGCATTGTCTACCTTCTGGCAAATAAAGAGTAGTAGTCGTTATATACATATGCTGATTATATACAGCAGCTGTAGGTGCTGAAGCAAATGCACCTGCAGTAGTTCAGGTGATCTCCAATGTACCGTGCCTATAGTAGCTCTCATCTTGAAAACTGTTTGAGTGTCACTCACCTCTGAGTGATTCAAAGCTAGGTATCACTTGATGCCTGAATGACATCTCTGAATGATAGGCTTAAGAACAGACCTAGCATATTTTTTAGGCAATTGCCAGTTGTCCTAGTTTGAACAGAAAATTTTCTGTTCTCGCTTAACTTCCTGCTGAGTTCATGGTTTAGTTTGGCAGCTCACAGGGTTCTCATTGAACTGATTCAACTGCTTACCATCACATCTATCCACCCACGTGCAAAAATCCCAAGATAACGGAAGTCATGGTTATAGTAAAAAAAATAAAAAATAAAAACAAAAAACCCCAAAAACAAGCAATCGCACAACAACCAAAGCAAAATGAAACATGAGAATCGGGGATGGGACTTTGGGAGTCATGACAAAAGTACAATTTTAATGTTCCCTAGACTGGTGAAAGTAATAAAAAAATAAATGTTGTGTGGGCAAAATCCTGCTCTCATTTCACATTCTCTTTTCACTTACCCAAATCCCTTAAGAGCATGGGAAGTTTCTGAAGTGCAGCATTGTCCTCTATGTAAACTTAAATGTGACATTAAGCACAAGGTTCTCATCGTTATTATGATCACCGTCTTCCTGGAAGCAAATGACATGCAATAGTCAAATCTCAAGGTATTTGTTAGACTTCACTCAAGCAAATTTCAACTGAAGCCAAATGAATTTGTCTGAGTAAAGACCAGCATGGCGTGCTTGCTCCATCAGAAAGATACCCACGTGTGGCCCTCGACATCACAACCATCTCAAAGAAAAAGCGTCTTGTTTGATAGAAGTATAGCCCTTGGTTGTCATCTCGCCAATGCAGTGCTCTGCATTTCTAATCCGGTCCAACAGATAGTATCCTGCCAGCTCTGCCAGCACTGGCTTGCACACGGGATAGGCATTTACTTATGCACCAAGCAGCTGGAGAGGAAGTCCCTTGTGTGTGATAGCGGGAGGGTGTAATGCCCGCCATGCTCCCATTTGCTCTAGAGATGGACCCCATGAGTTAACCTATATTAATGCATATAGTCAGCAATTATTACTGTCATTTTAAAATGCACAAAGGACATACGAGTGGCATCTTCATAAAACAGTAGCAACTTGGAAAATTGGTGTAGTTATTAGCACTATATAGAGTAACAAAATATTATGATGCAGTGGATCGGCTTCTGTTTGGGACTTAGAAATCTACAGAGGAATCTGAAGACTTGAGAATACATTATGAAAAGTACATCTGTTCTGTACGTGAGGAACAACCTACTTTGTCTCTAATTCTTGTTTGTGCATAATACACTAGAACTCTTTTCAAGTGTTTGTTGGACCTGTTAAAACTACCAAGTTGACTCTGAGTGGGAGGAACTCCTCTTTTTCTATTTAATTGTGAAAAGAGATGTTAAAGGGTCTGAAAACTGGAGTGTCTTGACTTAAAGCCAAGACTGAGTTTTTACTTTTATTGCAGTGCATTCTGGATTGGGCCTTTAGAAGTTGTTTCTGCGTCTACTACCCATGATTAACATGCTAGCAGTCCTTGAGCACTCTGGCTAGTAAAGACACAGACAGTTGAGTCTCACTTAGCCAGGTTTGCATCATTGGTAAGTATGGTTAATGAAATATTACTAACATCTTCAGTGAGTAAAGAACATAAACTACTGTGCCATATTTGACACAGGGAAATAGCACAATGACCATGTTATGGAGAGAGTTAGGTTGCTTCCATCTGGAGAAGAGAAGGCCAACAGGGGAATTAATTGGCTGTCTTCAACAACCTAATTATTAGCTGTGGAGAAGATGGACCCATAGTCTTCCTGGTGGTGCACAGCGAAAGAATGAGAAGCAATGGGTGCAAGTTGTAGCAGGGAAAATTCTTTCTAGATACAAGGAAAGAATTCTTTACAGTTAGTGATCAAACAGTAGAACAGGTTTCTTGGAGAAGCTGTGGGATCCCTGTTCTTTGAGATACTGAAGAAAATGCTTTGGACCAGATGGCCTCCAAAGGTCCCCTCTGACTTAAATTATTCTGTGATTCTAGATTAAATGATGGCTTCATTACAGAAAAACAAATATTTGGCAGTGACACAAACAGGGCCATGGCAGTCCTTTAAATCAGAGTTCATACTAGTAAAAGCTGAGGAAAGCAAAACAGATTTGACTGTGCCCTGCAGCAGCCCTCAATCTGTCCTGTGGTCTGAGAAACTATTTATTTATATATCTACATGGCAGCCATCAGCAGACGCATTCTAGATGCCTCAGGGAGTACTTAGAAATTACTCTCTAGCTGCAAGATGAGATAGTATAAGATATACATCACTATACTCCTCCTGCTCAGGGACAAATAGAGGCTATGGCTCCGTTGTGTCGATTTGTCATGGTCAGAGACTTCTTCAGAGACCCTGGTGGTTGTTAGCTGTACTCCAGGTGTGGCCTCACCAGTGGTGCACAGAGCAGAAGGATCACCTCCCTCAACCTGCGGACAGTGCTTTGCCTAACATAGCCAAAGAAGCCATTGGCCTTCTTTGCAGCAAGGGCACATTGCTGGCTCACATTCAACTTGGCGCCCACCAGGACCACCAGGTCCTTTTCTCCCAAGCTGCTTTCCAGCAGGGTGACCCCTGCATGTATTAGTGCATGAGATTGTTTCTCCACAGATGCAGGACTTTGCACTTCTCCTTGTTGAACTTCTTGAGGTTCCTGTCAGCCCATTTCTCCAGACTGTCAAGGTCCCCCTGGATGGCAGCACAGCCCACTGGGACATCAGCCACTCCTCCTCCTCTTGGATTATCTGCAGACTTGCTGAGGTTACACTGTGCCCCATCATCCAGATCATTAACAAAGATGTTAAACAGGATGCCAGTGTTCAGTTAAACAGATGTTAAACAGCAATGCCGCTGTGGTTGTTATCCATAAAATAGCAACCACCTTTCACCAAAAATCATGGCGCTGCGGTTGCTGAGTTCTGCAGTATTCATCTCAACTTGAATCAGGAAATAAATGTCTTAGATGCCACTGTGTTGTTACTGTTGGTTCACTGACATTTAATTAATGACGTTTGTTGTACTGCTGCTCAGCAGATATTTCGGATTGCGTAGTATATGGCGGGGGAGGCAAAGTGTGACTAACATGTTTACTCAGCACATCAGCAGCGTATTGCATCAGCAATTTGCAAATTGAAATCGGCTTTTACAAAGCACTCTGTGCTCCAAAAATAATGTGGCCCTCCAAATGCAACTCCCAGCGCTGCTCAGTATTGTGATATTGCTGATATTTTCTAATGATCAGGTGCTGAAGGAAATTCAGAGGTGTCACACTGCAGCCTCCGGTAGCACAACATACTAAATCTCAGCTCTTCAGCACTTAGGCACACAGATCGCTTTGCTCTCTAAACAGACTTCAATGGAACTGCTCATGCTAACTGATAATACATGTCAAAGGGTTGGCAAGGGATGGAGTCTTAGGTATTGTCACAGGCAATGTACCTGCACAGGCTATGTTGGCCTTTGACAGAGGGAAATCCAGCAAGATTTTTAAGTAGAAGTTTAAGTTGTTCTCTCACTGGTGAGCCATTCTCCTGAGCTCATCCAACACTCTGCAGTCTCCCCACAGCATAGTTACTGTGGAGCGTGTGGGGAAGAGAGGAACCGGGAGAGCAGGGCACAGAGCAGTCATTGTAGCTACTTGTGCTTAATGCTCACCTTGCATATAGTCTATATACAGACCCTGTATTGCCCTTATATATTCTTACAAGACTTTTAAGACATAAAAATTAGAACTTTTATTGAGATCAGTGTAATTTCCCACAGGATGTTTCTTCATTGCATGCATTTTTGTATGGATAAGGACCGTGCATATTAGACAATTCTGAAAGATGAGAGACATGAGTGGGAAGCTGAAATGCTAAGTGTATTTATATAAGGTTATATTTGGAGCCTAATGAGCTAATAGTGGAAGAATTTAAAGAATACATATATGTTTTAAGGAGGAATTTGAATCTAAAGACAGCTTGATTGAATTGTGCAATTGGAATAATTTGCACTTACCACATAGATATTATCCATGATTTATACTTTGTGAACATCTATATTCGTGTGTTTTCCATGGCTGTAAAAATATTTGCTTTTGTTTTCTTTAATTAAATTATTTTCTTGTAAATATCTCCAGCTATTCGTGATACTTGCAAGTGTTCCCATCAGTAATGGAGCTCAAATATACTGAAAGAAAATGATGTGATTTCCTGAAATACATCAGTTAAACAGGCAGCTTAGCTGTTTGAGCATTCAATCTGCAGAATCAACTAAAAAGCGTTCCTCTTGGAGCCGGCTACTATTATTATGGCATTATTTAGGATTAGTAAGAGGCTTATGGTGTGTGATTTCCTTTTTTTTTTTTTGTCACTACTGATTAGATTAATAAGTAGCTAAAGGGTATAATAGCCCTGTTGAACTGGTGAGGCAAAGCACACTGTAACTTCTTACTGGTAGTGATAAGAAGGCAGATATTGCTGTTGTTAAAATACTTCTTTCTCCTGTTGCCATAAAATTGTTTCTCGGACACCTAACACTCTGGAAATGCAACAAATTTTTCTTTTAAAATTACGATCATGTAATTGATGTTTTCCCATACCATTTTTGGAAGCCTAACTTTGTGTTTTATGTTGACGTGTGTGTACATGTGTCTGTAAGGCATGTTGCCTAATAGTTAAAATTAGATGTTTGGTTCGTTTACTTGGCCCTGCTAGTGAATGCCAGGGTGTAGCAAGGGCACCCTCCCACAGGTGAAGCAGCTAGGGAGGGAGAGAATATGCTCAGGGCCCTGACAGTGGTTGAGTTTGAGGCTTTGGGCCCATCAGCTTGACTGTATTGATCTTGACTTCAGATCAGTTATCACTTTGCCACAATAATATCAGCCTCACACAGATCTTGTGAGCCTTAATTCATGCTCATTAAGTACTTTGACATTACTGGATGAAATATGCTTTTTTACTTGTTTGGACGTATTATTATTTTTACATGGTGTTATTTCAGCCACTGAGCCAGTAACATGGCATGTATATTTGATTCTTTAAATAGAATTTGAACCCCATCTTTCAGTGCTTGTCATGTAAAAACAATGATTGTGTCTAGTCATGGCTTCCTTAGCAGCATTTGCAGATGATTACATATTTACGCTTTGGTAAGAGAGGCTGAACTACAGCTGGATTGTTTTTATTAAAGAAAGGTAGTTTATCTCACTATGAAAAGACCGTATGAGTAACCAAAATAGTCATACTTTGCCATGTCACAGTAGTTGTACTACTTTTAAGTCTAGACAATGAGGTCTCTTCTTTCCAGTAGTCCATACCATGGGACACAATTACGTGTAAGTAAGGGGAACCTTAGACTTAAAGAACTCCCAGCTAAAGTCAGTGTGAGGGCTCATACTGTTGTCAACATGCAAAGAATTAGGTAGCGCCACAGCAACAGTATGACACAATCTTGGAGAAACTAGCTTGTTGCTACAACAATGGGGGAAAAAAGTTATCTAGTTCCTTTTCAGCTAAGATGGATAAGAAAAAGTAATAAATTGAGCCTTTGAACGCTGCTTTGCTTACCATGAGCAACAGCTTTGTACAAAAGTTTCAAATTAGTAGTGTTGTAGCTCCCTCAGGTTTATTGCAATAAATTATCAAAATCCAAAGCTTTTTCTTTCATGTAAAGCATCTTTAAATTATTTTATTTTTTTTATCACAGATAGAAGAAGCAGCTATTTGTCATCTTTAAAGTAATTCCAATGAAAGGTGATTTGCAGAGTAACAGAGTCTCTCAGGTGATCTAACCACTGTGGTGGGTTATCATCATTCCTTTGGGCAATATTCTAATGAAGGAACACAAAAGCATTGGACATGGATGTTTTAGGAAATTAGTATGAAGGAACAACCTCAACAACACTGACTTGCGTAAGTTATTTATGCTTTCAGTTGCAGCTTGTACACCTCACTAGTTAATTTTATGCATGTACTGCAGGTTTGGAGGGTTTTCAAAGGGTCTCGCTGTTGGCCAGTCAGAACTGATTCTTCTCCTGTGTCTCATTTTAACTTTGCTGACTTAAATGGATGTGATACCTATTTTCAGCCAGGGTAAGAAAGAGACGATAACAAATCTGAGCGGTTTGGTTTAATTATTTACTTCTGAGAGTAAAAAAATTTGCTAAGTCTGAAATGGAATTTTCAACTAGGTTTTTTTTTCTTTTTTTTTTTTCCTAGATTGGCCAGGGTGAAGAATCAGTGATGTTCTACAGGTTCATGCCTGGATATACAGGTGCAGGAACTGTTGTTAGGCTGCATTGTTTTGGTGAAGCAAAGGTCTGAACTGCCTTGTGCAGAAAGAATCCAATCCTATGAAAGACTTAAACAGCCAAAACAGGAGTGAGATGGATTTCAGGTGCCAATTGAGAAACTCCATTTTAATCCTGGGACGAAACTCAGTATGAGTTGTTCTATGCTGCCTGAAGCTCAGCGTGGTGCACTGGGCTGACCTGCCCCGCTTCAAAAGGCTCCTCTCCAGCTCCATACTAAAACTTGCCAAGAGACAACCTCTAAGCAGGTCTTGAGGCTCCTGATCTGTGGCGTGTGATGAGAATACCTGTAAAATACATGGATAGTATCAGCTGTCTCCTCTCCCCAACACAACTTTTACACAACATATAATCTTTTTTCAGATGGAGGTGGATTACAAGCCCTTGTTTTATGCAGCGGCTAGAAGAGTGAGCCGGGGAGCGGCTTTGATTTCCTTCTTAGCCAGAGGAGACGCAAACCTGCAGTATCAGGGAGTGCTTTAACAGCCCAGTTGTATGGCTGAGAGAGGACAGGGAAAAAGATTGGAGTTAAAACTGAGCTGTCCTGCAGCTGCTGAAGAGGGGGGTAGCATTGGGTAATGCTGATTTTTTTCATTAGTCTGCTTCTGCTTTCAGATTTGCTTAGGCAGTCGTGGAAGAAAGAACCCTCAACACTCAAGCCTTAAAGAAACGCTGCGACAAGCTGACAGCAAAATTCAGAGCTTGTGTCTGACTGTCCTAATCAGCAGTGCCCAGAGCTGTGCTGCTTTGTGTGCTCTCCTGTGCAGTAAATCATGCGTGCTTCGTTCCGACAGAAGAGGGCCTCCCAGCTTAACCTTTGGCAAGATGTTTGGCGAGCACTCCTGAGAAATGGGGCTAGGGGCTTGAATGCATCCAGGCTGCGCAAAACGGACTCCTGTGGTTGAGATGTGATTCAAGAGATAGAACCATGAAATCCTCTCACGGCAGCCTGAGTTTTTAAGTGCCCCGTTCCTTCACAGGTTCCTAATTTAAGATAAAGATTCAGAGTTCTGGATCCCAAGAGCAGGTAGTATTTCCTCCAGGGGAGCAAAGCTCACTCCTTTCTCTCCGGCTAGCCATAGTTGGGCTACTACTCACCACTTGGCTTTCTGGTTGTCTTTTCAAGGCAACTGTCTCTCACACATGGTGTGGGGAGCCAGATATCTAGGAAACTTTGAATACTCGACTTTGAGAGTGAAGCACATATCAGGCTTGCAAGGCCTAGCTTGCAGCTTCCCAAAGCTTTTATCAGAATCTACTGCCTTTTAACACTGTACTAGACTCATAAGTGTGGTTCAACTTTAAGTGGTCTTAAATTATGCTTAGCCTCAGTTTGAGTCCCCGTTACACTATTTCCACTGGAGTCTTTCTAGGAAAATCCAGACCCCTTGTCAAACTCACGTTCACCAGCACAACCGGGCTGAAGCCGAACTCCAAAGAGTGCTGGGAGGACATTGCGTGCTTTAGTGTGCTCCCAGCTTCTTCATGATGGGATGAGCCGGGGTGACGTGAGTGCGTGCAGCCCCGTCCACTCGCAGGCAGCCAAGGGTCAGATCTTCCAGAGCAGCTTGGCTGCGGCAGCCAGGCTGGCAGCCACTGGGAGCTATGAACGGTAAAAGCCACAGGGTTCAGCACACTTAAACCCATGCTCAGGCCTGCTCCTAATCTCTTGCTGCTGACCTATCCAAAAAAGTTAAGTAATCTGGGCTAAAACAGCAGTGCTGTCAACCTCAGTGAGTAGTGCTCGCTTCTGCAATCACCCCCTGTGCAATCAGTGGGACTGCTCTTTTGGCACTGTGTACTGAGGGCATCCGTTGGAAAAATACCCGTGTTTTTTTTCGTTCTGTTTTCATTTTTTCATTCTGTTTTCATTCTGTCTTGGAGCGGAAGGCAAGGGGCCTACCTCTTTGGACCATCTCCACAGATGCTTGCTGACAGGAAGAACTGAGCAGCTCTCCCTGGCAGCCTCCTCCCTGACGGCCTGCGTGCGTACCAGCAAAGAGGGTGACTTGGGGTGTCTTTCTCTTCCTCACTTTTTGCTAATTTCCAACTCAGCAGAGAACTGTGGGCACTCTTAGGAGGAAAAGGTCTCCTGTCATTTTTCACCACAACTGTGTTCCAGTGAACCCATGGGATATTCTAACATACAACATAATTTTCCTGGCAAATTGCTGCTATTTCATACTTACAGGGTATTTATTTATTTACCTTTACTGGACATGTATATTTGTTATTCTGCCTGGGCTGATGCTTTATTTTGAATGAGCTGTCTTGCACAGATTTATAGATTGAGAATAATTGAACTTCTTGGCTCTCACACACTTTTGGTAGGAAATATTACACATGTTTATATGGAAAAGGATTTAAAGTTCTTATATTTATAAAGTGAGCATGAGCCTGCCAAGTTATGAAACTTTATTTGGAAATAAAGGTTCTACTTAAGTGTTCTTAAGACAGTAGTATAAACACTGGAAATGTAAATGCCAAAGATATGAGTGTTGCCAAAGAAGGAGATTTAAAATTAGATTCTTAATTCCAAATAAATGTGCTGTTTTGACAGCACCTCTTCTCTTTGCTAGTAAGTTGGTGGGCAACTGTTATGTTTCCATTCCTTGACAGATCCAATGAATATCCAGAAAGTCCCCAGAATGTACATTTGTTTGAAATCAAAAGTAAATCCTTCCAAACAAACCTTCAGAGTTCAAGCATGAACCTTTTTGGGGGTTAAGAGCAGTGCATTTGGGGGAACCATTAAAAAGAGTCATCTCAAAGACTTGCAAGTATTGCAGACTATAAATCTAGGTTCCGTGAATGGTGAAGGATGGTGCAGTCTACTGTGAGAGACTGCAGGCAAGGCAGCTGTGATTGCATTGACTGATAGAAATGGGCATTTTTCACTATTGGGTGGTAATGGAGAGGTGGGGAGAAGGAATTAGAAATTGCGTTGTTTGTCCCTTTCCTCCCCCCACCGCACCCCACCGCAGTAAATTTGTACTTAGAAAATTCATTCATTCTGGTTGATCACTTCTGTGGTTTGGTCTGCACATCCAATTGCTATTTTTGCAGATTAAGGGCCCGAGTCTCACATTGACACCACTGCAAACGAAGAGCGGTTATTAGTCATTGGACTCATCTCAATGTTAGACTGTCATTCGCAAAAGAGTCCTTGTTTGATTGTCCAGGTTTAACTTTAAACATGTGTTAGTCCCATTTCTCTCAGTGGAAGCAGTTCCTTAAGCACCTGTTCATATATAGTCCTCAAAAAGGACATTAATTTACGATTTGAGACGTTGGACCCCAAGTTGCATGTAGATACTACCCTTTGTTCATAAAGCATGAACAATTAATTTTAAATCTTTTTCATTATTTTATGGGGGGGGGTTCAAACCAAATATGGAATATAATACTATACAGCATAGGGGAGTCCCAAACATATGAAATAAAAGAATAAATTGAACACAAAAGAATTTGTTAAAATGAAAGTGAAGAATTTAAAGATACGTTGAACAAACCTACCTTGTTTTCCCTTTTTTTTTCTTTTTTACCGCCATTAGACTATGGCATGTGACTATGTCATTAAACCCTTTTCCTCAGAATTAAAGCTTTTTTTTTTTCAAATTTTCCAGTCTTGCAACAGGGGTGTCATCGGTTCCTTTGCGCCTGCACAAGCTCTTCACTGTAGTCATAGAATGTTATGTTAATAATGTCGCAACACTTAGTTGAATGGCAAATTGCAACAAATTAGTATTTATTTATCCTTGAAGCTGTTTTGTTGGATGCTCGTTCTGGCTTCATTACTTGCCAAGAGGCTGTTATGACCAAAGTCCATAGCATAGACTCTGGAAAAGCTAACATAGATCGTATGAGGGGGGAAGAAAGGTCATTCCCTCTTGAGCAAGCCATTTAACGTAAGGCAAACATCTTTCTTTTGACCGATGGACACGTGATCTCCTCATGGTCTTCAGCTTTGTTTGACAGTTGGCTTTGAAAGCTAGCGAGAGCAGAGCTCTCTGTGCAGAGCTAGGCATGGGTTTGAAGCAGTGTAGGTGTGCCTGTGCCATGAAGCGCATTACTGTACAAGATCTGTAATGTGGAAAAGCAATATGTTGCTACGTGTGTGGTTCTGTGTTCAGGTTTGTCAGCCCTATCTCTCAGCATGGCTGATGAGCTCAGGTCAGGAGTGCCTCATTAGTACAACTACACCGTAACTGGCTCTGTGTCTGAGGGTTATAGGAGTTCTGCAGAATTCCTTATTGCTTGGTGTAAACCTTCCGAGATCGTAGGTGTGTAGGTGTCGGTGCTAAAGTAAACTTCCCAGGCTGAAACAAACTCACACAAGGTATCTGTTTATCCGTTGATGAAGAGAGAGATTCTAAAGCAAAGAATACCTTATTTGCCTCCTAGGGCTAAAATAGGCCGTTTGTCTGAGAAGCAAATGCAGAAAAAAAATGGAGAGGGTATGAAATTTTATTCAATTTTTAAACCCTTATAGTATAAAGATTAGTTCAAAGCAATCAGGGAAAGAGGTGAGACGAGAACTCTTAGCCTGCTGGCTGTTGGTCCAATGTAACTTTGGTAAGGCGGGGATGAATGGGATAAGTAGTTTAAGATACTGTCATAATTCCTATGCACAAGAAGGAGAGAGTAAATTTACATGGAAAAATTGGAAAGGGTTTAGGAAAGAAGTAAAAAAAATATATATATATTTGATGTCTGGAAATCTGTGCCACAGTGAGGGAATTTAAGCAGCTCACCGAGGAGAAGGTTAAGACATGACTTGATCCCAGTTTCTCCCAGGCTCCTTAATTTAGCAGAGAGAGCCGGTGCCTGGGAAATAAAGCAAAAAGTTCTGTATAGAGACAAATCATTTTAAAGTGGGGAAGTTTCTTCCCATTGGAATAAGGGAGGTGATAGATTACATCTCTTGAAGTCTTTAAATAAAGATCAGATTTCATTCTAAAAATACATGTTGTTTACTGAGATGTTATGTGATTGATGCGAGAACTGGCAGATGAAATACCATGTCTTGTTCCATACAGAAGGAAGAACTACTTGGTCATAAGGTGCTTTCTAGTCTTAAAATCTGTCCAGGTATTTCTTCGTGTTCAAACGTCTTAGTTTACAAACTTAACAGTGTTATTCATGGTTTTAGATGATATTTTTAGCAAATATAAAATAGAAGCAAAACAATCCCTTGCATAAATACGATCATATAGAATCCCATGCCTTTTGTCGTGTTTAGATCCAGAACCCTTGGGCCATTTCAAGATCTCTGCTGCTGCCACCACAGTGTGGGTATCAATATTAACCTACTGTTCTTTACGTGTAATGGTTACCAAATTAATGGCACCAGTGGTTACCACGTATTTTTCCAGGATGCTGCACAGTTAATAAATAGCCCTCGGAAAAATATTAGCTGTCAGCATTCCTGGAGTTTGTGCCTGGATTCAGGGCGGAAAACAGCAATTATATCAGTAAGTGTAGCAAACAAATACTGTCAGTCTGGGTGTTTGGACTTTAGTTTTAGATTTGCCTTGTTTGCAGTCTCTCTGTAAAATGAAGGCAATGTGTTTGCTTTCTACGGGCACAGAAGGTAAGAATTTATTCAATACTAAACACTTTAAAAGATGCGGCTGTACTTTAATAGAAGAGCAGAGATAAGTGAAGATATAAGACATGACCTCCTAGCTTGAACCAGCATAAAGTGGGAGGGTGAGAAAAAAGGGTTCACCTAATTATGTGGGAGAGGAGCTGCACAAGTTTGCGGTCCCAGTTACATCATTTGATTTGTCTCACGCTAGCTGCTAGTAACGAGATGTGAGAAAGAAGGCATGAAATCCTACCGGCTCATAGCTCATTTAAAATCTATGTCTGCTTTCTTAGGGGTATAAGGAGAAGTTGTGTTGACTCATATACCTGGAATATGTCAGTGGAATTATATGCAGCACTGTAGCAATACTTTCAGTTTAAGGCTTTTTCAGTTGTGCTTGTGGTCGCTCTTCCTGCCTGCCTTCCTAGCATGTTCCCATTGCGCATTATGCCAGTTCACCAAAACAACTGTTATCATGGACACAGAGATATTTTTAATTAATTTACATGGTCAACCTGTTCAACAGGCCGTAACTGCATGTATTTTTAGAAGGGCACATTTTACAGTTTATGGCAGGACTAAAACTCGATTTCGGGAAGGATCTCTGTGAAAAAAAAAATCCTTCTACTGATTAGAAAGCAAAACTACACTGATGTGGAAATCATTAACAGAACCTGCTGTGACTCAGTGGGTAAAGGACATAAAAGACACCTTCCAGCAAATCAAATGTAATGCAAGGCGAAAAAAAAACCAAACAAACTGCCAATTCTGTATATGCTCACGGCTCATTTGAGGGAACCATAGAGCAATTGCAAGGCTGCTCTGCACAGCTCACTGTTAGTTCCTTGGCAGAAATAGCTATGTCTATCCTGTGTCTTCAATGTTCCTTTGACTACTTTGTAGGGAGATGATGAGAGAGACCTTGGTGCAGCCGTCTGGACATTTTGCTCCAAATCAAAGCTGCTTCTTTCTGAAGCAGCACAACACTTTCACAGCCATACAAGCCTCTCCAGGCACACAACTTTCTGCTGAAATTCCAGCTACTGATTTATCTCTGAATCGCATTTTCATAATTATATAATTAGGGGGAAAAGAGGCCTTCCTGAAGAAGCTTCCCAAGTTCACTCAGAGTTCGTCAGGGTGATAATACTAAACTAGGGTGGGTTTAGCATATTCACTCCAATCAAATTATGTTTTGACAAAAACATTCTGCTTTTTTCTTTTTTTCTTTTCTCCTCCTCCCCCTGGAGACTGCGAGTGTGTCTGGCTAGCCCTTGTACAAGTTCTAAAAGTATTCTTCAAGATATGTCTCCAGATGCATGTACAACAGCTTTGTGGAACTTGTTGGAGGCTTATAGTTGAGCTAAAGATGTCAGTTTAATATGGGAAGGGAAAGCTAGCTAGAATCATTTTAGGCAGAAAGATTATGCAGTAATATCTACAATGATATGGTAGTCTAAATACCAGTCTTCTTTAAGCTATTTTTAAGCTTTTGATTATAAAAGGCTCCTTTTAACTCCTTAACCTGCCTGGGACTGGGGTCTGAAAGGATTAAAAATGGCTTAAACCATTATGCTTTCTTTTCCCTCTATCTTCAAAATCATACTCTCAAGGAAAATTTTGGTATGACTATTTGTGATTATGGCTTACTGCATATAAATTTCCTGCTGAATCTAACCTGCTCCACTGTCCTTCATACCTCCCCAGACCATATGTCCTAGTGCAACAAATATATATTGAAGATTGTGAAAGACAAAGATTTGAAATGTATTATATGTACTTTTCTGCACAGTTTGCAATAACAACTGTTGATTGTTGTAAATTTAAAACATGTGTTTCTCATAGGCAGAGATTCTATGAAATGCCAAGCATAGCCTAAAATATAGCCTAAAATATTAAAAAATTCATTAAGAACTTACCAGCTAAGTCCTATGCACAAAGTTCAATAAGTAACCCTGTTCAGGAGGAGTGTTGCTTGACCTAGTAAATAGCCGCTGAATATCTCTGAGAGAATCTGAGCCAGCATCTGCTTTCACAGCAGCATGAATCAGAAATAACCGCGTCAAGGACAATACATGCTTCATCTTCTTTAGATTAAAATGTGTTTTGGTGCCCAGCCTACAAACTATTGGTGTAGATATGTTGGCTGGTCACATTCTGAAAATTGAAAATTTTGGTTTTCATATGGTTGGTAAGTGGAACAAGTGTGCTTTCAACTCTACCAATAATGAAAACATACAGAAAATATTTCCATTACAGTTGGGTTCCGTATGCAGTTATGGCACAAAACTTCATTAAACGAAGTGAAACATTTCCTAGAATTCCCCTACCACATCCATACATTATGGCAATTTACTTTGAATTTAAGAATTCTAACCCTCTTTGTATGTCTCAGGTAGGAGCAGTCATCTTCATCACATTTATTCCTAAATCTTTTGAATTCCAGCTTTGCATTTTCAAGGCTTTTATTAATGCAGGAACTAGCCAGTTTTTCTGTATTTTACAGGCTTGGCAACAAAATAGGACACCCCCCCTCCTCTCCACCCTCCCAAACCCAAACCCAAACCCAAACAATTGACTCTTTTGTCCTCTGGGGCCCAGATCTCTTCTCTCTCCTTCCAGCACCCCCTGAGAAGCAGCAGAAGTGGTGTGGCTGTATTTGATAAATTACAGTTGGACTTCAGACATTGTGAGCGTGGAGAATGTATCCTCCTTTCATTTCCAAAGCACGAGAAAGTGGCTGTTGCACTGGACTGCTTTATTGACTATAGAGGAATCACCTATTCCCCGGTACCATTCTGTACTCTTACTACCATGCCAGGAAATTGTTTGTGATAAGTAAATGGGTGGTGTTATGGTGTACTCTTTTGTGTCATTCCTGGGCAGATTCTGAACTCCAATTCCAAACCCCTCTCTAGTATCTGAAGCTACAATTCCTAGTCCTGAGGTGTTGCAAAGTCCCTCTATATGAACCGGGATTTTACAGTTGTCCTCCAGAGCTAGTGATAAACTTCAGCCAGGTAGTTCTGAGGTGGATTTTTGAGTCATTTTTGATTTTACTCTTGCTTTTCTTTGATAAGACCCTTTTACGCTCTTTGTACTGATGCAACAAGGAAGGAAATCTTACAGAACCACCTCCTCTAGTTCTATGTCCAGTGTGGATTTCTTCAACGTGTATGAAACTCTGCAGCCCATTTAGACACTAGTCCTGCCTTGACAGATTGTGTCCAGAGCTGCAGCAATAGTGCTCCAGAAGGGGCACATACTGGGGACCGATATATCCCATGTTTCCTGCTGCTGAGGAAGAGGAACATCAAGCTGAAGAGGCAATGGCACCTATAAAGAGCCCAAACAAGCTGGAATGTAGGAGAGGAGACAGTCTAAAGGCTGGTCGGACCTCGGAACGGGATCACTTTCCTTGATGCCTTAACATCTAATTCTTTTGCTATGACGGTGTCCATGTTCTTTATGAACTTCAACAGTCTCATTAGCAATTACTAATGTATGTCATACATATTAGTATATCAGGCGCTTAGAGAAGGTTCAAAAGCCCTTTGAGAGAGTAGATAAGTGAAGAAAAGCCTTACAAGGTGGACTAGTTTTTGACTCACAAGCTTAGCCATGCAACTAACTTGCATGAAGCTTAAGTGAGAGCCTTAAATCACAGTGAAAATGTTTCCTATGTTGTAATTAGATAGGAAACTCCCTTAGAGACATAGAAAATCCCAGGATAATTGAATTGAAGATTATTTTATACCATATAGAGTCACAAAATAATTTAATATAATTTCTAGAGGTTTTTATGGCATGGCTTGAATAATAATAAGATTCTATTCTCACTTGTCTGGGAACACGGGTATATATCACCAAATGTTGCCAGTCAGCAATAATGCTCACATCTCAAACTCACGTGGAAGTGCTGCACTTTACAGCACAGTCATAGGCTCACTATGTAACATATGAGTGATTTCATATGAATATTTTATATTAATATTATGCTCTGTGTGTTCTGTTACAGATTACGTCTTCCATTTTTCATGCCTATGTGAGCCAGTAGGTCCTACAATAAAGTTTGAGGTCAGTTACAGCTGCTGCCTTATCATACACACTGATTTAACAGACCCCAAACTCTACTGCAGGTGTGCAGAATTGCCAGCATGTTCTGACCTTGACTATGCCTCTGTTCAGCCTCCATTTTCCTCCTTTCTGAGCTTGCTTCACCCCTTCAGGAACCTTTTAATATGTTGTGCAATACTGCAAGCATGACGGTTCAGCTTTGCAAGATCTTTCTAACAAGAAAAAACCCCAAAATACCTCTCTAAAATATGTGGTGTAGATTTCATTTTATTTGTCATCTTTTATGAACAAATTACGAAATATACTTCATTCACAAATTGGAAATATTTACAATTTCTTTACAACAAGGCATTGTTGAGGTTTTGATTTATGGCGTTCTTAGAGCATTCTGTCTTTCAAAACAAAGACATTGGTGTTGTTTTCAGCACACTGTTCATTTACACTCTGAATGTGAAATGGGAGCCTTTTGGAAGAGTAATTTGCACTCTCTTTTGATACGATCTACTGGGAAAACTGAGGCTGGATGCATTCGCGATGTGGGGAGGGGAACTGTGCAGATGTGTTGCTGGTACCGTGCCATATGAACTGAAGCCATCTTATTAGACCAGATGCTGCTAAGTGGGGAAGAGAAAAAGATTCCCCTGAGCCATCCTTCCTCTTCCCTCTTCTCTTCTCTTTCAGAATCCTGTGACTGGGCTAAATGTGGTCCAGTTTAATTATTTATTACTGGGTTTTGAGTCTTCATGAGAAGAAGAGTCTTGAGAAGTCTATTTCAAGTACTATCACAATTCTGAAAAGTTATTCAGACAAAAAACCAAAAGAGAGTAGCCTGGAAGTGAATAAATATTGTATATCCGCAAAATGTTAAGGAGAAATTTTGAACATGTTTCTAAAAGGGAAATGTAACTGTGCTGTTCAGCAGATGTGACATTTGAGCCATAAAAGCTAAGATAGTTCCATTTTCTCATTTTCTTGGAGTCTATTTTTTTCCTGAAGAAAATTCTAAAACCACTTCTTCCCATGGAACTTTTAAAAATCTCTTAATATACACTTCCATTATAAATCAGATGTGGGCCACCATTGCTTAGGTTGTCTGTAATTTCCTGCAACAAGAATAGAAAACACCGATTAAAATTGCAGTTATTTTATAGTGTTTGAAATTTAATTAGCTAAGAATGTAATAAAAATTTAATAAACCCTGAATTTCAAACATTCAGCAAAACTTTACATTTTTACTTGGCTTGATAAATCTCACTGTAAAAAAAAAAGAAATCACATTTCTTCCTACATAAATTAAGTACATTTGAAAGTTGATTGACTCATTGATACTGATTGAGTTGGACATTACTCTCAGACCACAAATACAGCATTGATGGCATCCGTGCAAGTTTTGTGACGTTGTCCTTTGATAGTGCATCAGCTCAAGCTTGTGTGGTAATCTACAAAGGAACAAGATGGTCATTAAGTCTTCATTTCCATTCAGACCTTTTTCTGTGCTGACATGCTGCAAACAGATGCCATTCGATGCTAGCTGGGATAGATATTTGGGAAGTAGGTCCAGTTCCAAACAGAGTCTAGGGAGTTTGACTGCTTGCCTTTGGATGGGACTGATTTTCCCTTAATATGCCAGACTGCAATTTTTAGCAGTTCAGCAATTGCTATTTAAGTGGCAGATGAGTCATCCTGGAAAACACTGACCTGATCGTGAGTCAGAATCCTAAAGCGCCTAAACCAAGATTTGTTTGGAGTTAGATTTTCTAATTCTCAAACTGCAATCCAAACAATACCTACTTAGCAGCTATCTAAGCCTGGATGTGACTACATTCGTTAAACACTTCTCTGACCTTCAAGGTTGCAAAGCCATGTGGAGTTTATGCTCAGAACTGCCTTATTCTGAGCAGTCCTAGGCCTGTTTCATACCAAATTGAATCAGGAAGCAGAAATGAAATGATCTGCTGCTTATGTCCAGTCACAGATCCCAGAGAGCATCCAGCTATGCCCAGAGGAATAGGCACACATAAAAATGCAACTTGGGCTATTTTTTTAAAAATTTAAGTAGATGAGGTAGAGGTGCCACTGTTGGGCTAGTCCTGAAATACTTGCATGAGAACCAGAAGCTCTTCTCTGCATGGAAAGATTAAATTCACCTCTTCCATCTGCTAGGTACAGTTGGAGAAAATGTGGGAGAAAAGGGGCTCGTTTGTCCCCCTTCTTGTGGAAGTTTCTATAAAGAAAGTGAAGCAAGATTCATTGGGCTAAAGAGAGAGAAAGAGTGAGCCTGACTCTATAGCATAGTAGCTGAGATTCTTGGTAAAGAGAAGAAAATTCTGGGGCCTAGTCTTTATTCCTAGTCTGACTCTCTCTCTGTCTCTCTTCTTTTAATTCACAATATTTGGTTTATAAATAGTTTGGGAGGCAGAGACCAGAGCTCAAAGTTTCACGTAAAGTGGAATCACTGGTGCCTCCTCTCTCAGGTGTTAGCAGCTACATTTTAAAGTAGATTGCAAGACTTAGTTGTTGCCTGCACAGTTTCTGAAGGAAGGGATGTGCTTTTCCTCTCCACAAAGTAAACTTGGGGCCATCAAAGTAGATTTGCCAGTTAATGCTCCTGAATCAAGTGTAAGTTTCAGAGAAAAGAAGCTGTGTAAACTAACTGAATTTTGAGCATTTTCTACCACCCAGCTCTCCATTTGACAGGTGATGGTGTTGGGCATATGGTGCCTTGTTCTCCTCATATACTGAAGAGAAACATGCATGCCTAACACTGAACTCAGGATCCTGGTCTGGGGGCTGCCTGCTCTGAAACAAAGCAGCGTGGTTGTCTATTTGTAGGTGCCTAAGCCCTTTGTTGGATCTACACTGAAGATACCAGACAGCTGGGAAAGGGATCAAGAACACCAAAGCTGCATAATATTAACTATCAGTCAGTCACAGTTTGATAGTAATCTGTTGGAGTACTACTCATGAACAAGTGTAAGTTTCCTTTTGTTAGCTTTAGCACTTGAATCCTCTTCCGACATCAGCTATTAGAGTAACATAATTTCAGAAAATATTGAAAATAATTTATTTTCCCCAATAGTTCTATTTTCAAAAATAAAAGTATTAATAAATTGAAAAACATTGCTGAACTCAAGAAATGAAGGAGCACACAGATTAGAAGCAGAGTGAGTCAATGGTGGCAACATCCAAATAGGAGCATTTGGATGTCTTTAACTAGGGTGAATTTTTTAAATGTTCAACTTACTTCCAGATTGCAGCGTTCACCACGTAGAATTATGTCACCACCTGGAAGCACCATTCCTGACTCAGAGTGACATCACAGCATCAGCCAACTTTGATTAGCTGAAACTATGACTTCCTCTTAGAGATGGCCCTTCCTGAAGTGACATAACAACATGGTAGCTCCCTAGTGTTCAGCGTACCTTGGAGGTAACTCTGGTGTCGGGGGAACCACCGGGCAGCTGGGCAGGTCGGCTATTTCAATACCCCTCAATCTCTAATATAAATATAACAATTATACAATAAATATAGCACAAACAAAGGCACATGCAGTACATGTCTATATTACTGTATATCAGTATAAATATACAAAATAGTCTTATATATAAAACACTTTAAAGCTATTTTATAAACGAAGGCCTAATTTAATGTAAGTTTTTAAGTAGCCTTCATTATTTTTTAGGGGCATAACTTGAGCTAATTTACTCAAACCTGCCAGCAGCAGGCAGTCCACAGGCTGTAGGTCTAAGAAGTCACAGATCAGACCATCCATGCAAGCATAATTGATTCTATAACACACATGCAGGGAGTCCACCATCGGTGGGGCTCATTGCACATTCGCTGAGCATGTGCAGTAGGGTTGCTCTGCACATGCATCATGGCCCTTCGCCCAAGATAAGTGGGCACCTGGCAGTACTCGCTGCTAAATGTCTAAAAGTTCAGTAGGTCAATAGGCCAGGAAGGGACGTGGTGAACTACTGCTATACGTGGTCATCTTCAACCCAAATTGATAGAGTTGGCATGTGTTTGTATTTTGAAAGATTTTTCTTCCCAGGCCATTTCTTTTTTCCTTACCCCTCTCTTTTACTCTCAGATGGTCTTCGTCTTTGTCCTTGTTGAAGCAAGAGTGTCTTTGATAGGCAAGATCTAACCTACCATCTGCAAGACCATGGTCATACTTGCCTACATAGTTGATTAGAATTCTGCTTCATTTTAAAATGAGAGGGAGAAATGTATCTCTTCCCTTGATTTTATCACGCTGTTTTATGTTACTGTGTAACCTATGCTATTTAACTTTTAAGAACATATTTCAAACATATTGTAGGGTGAATTCAGTCTGTATTTCTGCTAGTAGTCTCATCTCAGTTAAGGAACCAAAGGATAGCAACAAGTAATTTTTACTTAATGGACAATTAACAGCTGTATCATGTTTTGTCAGGGAATCTGAAAACATTCTGCAGTGTGAATGAATTAAACCTCGCTCTGCTGTTCAGAAGTCTCAGTAGATATGATACAGACAGTTGAACTTAATTGTAATGAAACTTGCACATGGAGGTTTAGATGGGCAGTCCACTTTTGTTCCCGTCTCTAGTCATTTCTCAAACGACAAGCATTGGATGCAAAGTCCAAATGTAAAGCACAAAGTGTTGGTAAACATTTTAATTCTCAAATATGAATCAGATCTGTAACTCCAAGGAGATGATTTCAAGAATTCTGTTCCATTAATTCTTTTGGCCCTACATGGTCAACTTTGGGAGCTTAAGTTGCAGCACCTAAACATAGACCTAGACCCCTTGGTAAGCTTCCTATAACAGAGAAAGGCAGTAAATGCTCAGTCCTGCTGCAAATCAGACCAGTTTCATTTAGATATCTAAATATGCCCTTAGGTTGCTTAGGTTTAGTCATCTGGGTTTGTGAACTGTGGTTTTGTGTTTAAATAACCTACTTTATAAGCTGAGTACTTGGGAGAGGAAGAAATTGATTAAATCCTGGAAGCATGCAATGATGTGGTTACAGAAAGCATTCTGTGCTTTTTCACAGTACAATACATGATAATCCATATTAATAAGGCTTCCAATTATTTATGAAGTGCTATATTTAGCAACTAAGCCCTTGAATAGCTGTATAATGGAATTATGTCGAAAATGGATGTACTTCATTGAAATGGATGTACTGCAAATATACAGTACCTAAAAATAGCTCCATATAATGCAACATAATAAAGCTTACACAGAATGGCAGCGTTTCATTTCCCAGAAGCTCTTTCTCATATAAAACTGAAGACAGAATACATCTCTTGCCAATTGTAAAAGTTAACACATACAGTAGCATTTTAGGAGAAGCAGAACAAATAAGGGAGGATGCACAACTCACTTTTTCTGCCATTTCATGGGAGTGATGCAATGAATGTTCTCTTTCTGAGAACATTCGCCTTTGTTCATAGCTGGCTAGCCGACAAGTGAGCCATGAAGAAAGGGTGCAACCACCAATTCCAATGCATGCAAGAGACATGGAGGCAAGATGCAAAGAATAGAGAGCAGACGACTTCTTTGTCAGAGCACGAAGAAATTGAAAATTTAAGATTCCTCCAATTAGTCCACAGATGCAACAGGCAGAAAAAAGTATCATCTGTCAGGAAAGACAAGAGAGGTTATGTCACAGTAACATTTTTCAGAGCCAGGTTCATTCATATAAAAAATGAGGCTAACCATAATTCAGTGCTTCGATAGCATCATGGATTGCAGACACTCATTTTTAGCTCCCTCAGCTCCCACAGAGCTCCAAGGGAATGCCATACCTTCTGGTGTACAAGAGTAAAGACTGATGTTGCATGTAAGATAAAGTGGGGTATAATGAGTTGCTCATGTTAAAAGCTAGTCAATGGAAGGACTAGTGGGACACAAATCTTTTGATTTTCGGTGTTTCATTCAAAACAGTAACATGACAGAGTGTGTTGTAATTTTCTATTGTGCAGTTTCTTACCACTCCTCAGGATTGACTGCCTCATGTATTTGCAGTGAATCTCTCTTGCTTTGTGTGCCGTCTGACTCTGCCTCTTGTTCAATTCTAATTTGTTTAGTCAGACAGCAGTTTGGAGACTTTCTACAGCTTTTGTGGGGACTTCAAAAGTGTTCAAGGGAAATTTGCTGGACAGAGCAATAGAAACAATAAAGAAATCTGTGGTAAAGCTCTACAGAAGGTCAGTGTGGTGACTATGTGTTTGTTTGTTAAAATATTTCTGGGAACTTTGGAAGGATGTGAAACAGGCTGCGATTAATGAGACATGTTTAAAGACTCCTATCACTTTAATCACAAAGATGCTACTGTGGTTCATTATGTTCTTCAGCCACAAATGACTCGAGGGCAAAAGATTTTGTTATGGAGACACTGCTAAATTATTGTCTTATTCTTGATACTACTGGCCTGTTAGATGTTGATCTAGATGGGCCTTTGATGTTACTCAATATGGCTGTGTATATGTACTTATCTGCTGTGGTAGGAACAACTTATGGAGCCTTACAACCACTTCTGTACACAGCTGGGATGAGAGTTCCATCACGAATGTGGCATTCAGGCAGTATGTTGCAGACCACCAGAACAGACAGGTTTTAGAAACTGGTTATCGTCTGCGTGCTTTAGGACATGAGACTGTCATTGTAATAGGGTTTAACTCATTGATACTAAAAAATAATCTTGATTCCCTTCACACTTCTGCTGGTTTTACATGACTTCTATCTGTATATGGCAAAATAATCAAGCTGACAGAAAATTAAGCCAGACATTATCACTTACAACAGGATCATGTCTTTAACATAAAGTTCTGCTGTGACTTGTGTAGTAATAACACCATTTTGCTGCAGTCAGAAAAATGACTGTATTTCTGATTCTTAGAAGAGACAGAAAACATCCACCATCACTTTAAACCTGGCGCATTCATTATTTTGGTTGCAAAAAGAACTTATTAAAACAGTGAACAGCTACGATACTTAGAATCAAACTTGGCCAGCAGCCTCACTGAGGTGGCAGCCCAGTCGTGCCACACTTCACAGAAATAGATTTTTGAAGGAGGCAAGTTACAATCCAGTAAAATTATTGGGTAACTTCTTATTAATTTGGCATAAATTTCTGTCAACATGTTTTCCATCCATATTTTTCCAGACAGGGATAAATAGGGATGCGTGGCTTAAATAGGCATGACCTAAATAGGCCATTTCAGAACTGCCTTATTTTGCTTGATTTACCTGAAGTCTTGATTGCTTTTTTGGACTGCTGACTTGCAATTTTTACTGACTTTTTATCAGAAACACTTGGACACAGAACACTTCCAGTAAGGAGTTCAAGTTAGATAAGTATGCCTTTCAAATACTTATGTGTTATATATGCAGTGGAAAAAACTTACAACAAGTCCAGATTTTTTTTTGGCGCACAATATTCCACATATGCCACAGAGCAGAAACTGCAAAGAAAAAAAAACACAATTATTTCATCATTTAAGGTCTCAAGTTTAAATCCTGCTGTGCTGCTGTAGTGGTGACCACAACAGTAAGTTAGGCAATGGTTACAGTTGTTGTCAGCATTTTTATCACAAACCTTACATTTCAGGAAGTTATAACTCAACCATAAACACACTTATCTGAGAAGAAGAAATCGGAATGAAAAGTCAGACTGAGGATGATTACTCAAAAAAAAAAAATCCTACTTTTAAGCTGCTTGGGTAAACAAAACATGAAAAAACCCACACCCAATGTTGCAAGGAAAAGATGCCTTTTTACTCTTTTTTTTTTTCCACAGAGAAGTTTAGCAAGGTAGTAGTCAGTGATTGAAGTCATCTACTTTCAAGCATAGCCCTGAAGTACTTAATGCCCTGATCCTACTATGTGAACCACTGAGGGGTCATACATGGATTGCTGTCCTCAAGACAGTGGAATTCTGCACGAGAAAGCCATTCAGTCACGTCTGTGGGTGCAGGTGTAAATATGAGTACATCTTTTGGTGTGGCTACACTGAGCATGCAGGAAAGTCTGGTTTAGATTCTAGGTAGCCCACTTCACAGGAGATAGCATGAAGGTATCTACTTTTTTCATGTAGTTCACTTTCACAAACTGATCTGCTAATTGTCACATCAAGTATTAGGCAAAAACTGATTAACAAAAACAGAAACATCCCCTACTAGCTGATACAAATAGGTGTTAATGTTTTTTAGTGACCTACATCAAAGACCAATGACATTCCCTGATGTCACTTTTTCCTCCTACAAAGTTTTACAAGGGAAACAGTGAACAGTCCCTGAGGGAGCCGTCGTGGTGAGAACTAAAGTAGTTGTATGAAAACAATAAGGCCTCTCCAGGTGTTTGGAATACTGTCAAAAGATTTCTTCGATACCTCATAAATTCCTTTATTAAGAAATTTCTGCTACTTATTTTGAGTAAAGCTAACCTTACACCTCTATTGGGAAGTAATTTTATAGTTTTAAAACTGGATTTTTCTACATCCTTTTTGCAATGAGATGGTATTTCTAGCAAAAGGTTCTGCTTGACCTTCATTTAGGATTAAATCATGACATGGCCTGTCTTTTATGTAAGAAGTGAAAAAAAATTAAGCAGTTGCTATACAGCATTCAGGGTCCATGTGATATATGGCATGTACATCTCATTTACTCTCCAAAATTTTGCAGCTTCAGTATCTCAGTTGAAGAGGTGCTTTAATACATAGTTTATCTGCCTCCAACTAAAGTAGTTCATGCATATAGCTAAGCATAATCCTTGAGATGTATTTTTACTCTGAGTTAAACTCATTGAATCAGTTCCCCACAATTAATATGGTTAAATTTTGTATATTATTTACCTCCATGCTAAACATGGGATGTGGACTTAATACCAGTTGATTATGGAGAGGGATGGATCATGCAGACCATGGCGCTGAATGGCTCAGGACATACCAGGACATACAACTGGTAGTTGCTACTAGAGCTCACCTATTGGAATAACAATCAAAAACCCAATGGGTAGGGCTCCCTCTACCCCTTTCCCACAGGCAGAGGAGATTTCAGCTCAGAGCTATCACACCTACCTTGTAAGTTTGCACTCAGGCTTTCTGTGAAGTTTTGGAGTTTCACACCCAATCCTGTCATTCCTGATTGCCTTCAACTGAAGGCATGCTTCAGATTTTCACATGTAGTGTTTTGTATTTGTCAACATTAATACAGAAAAATACATTAAAAAAGTGTTCAAGACATCACTGTAATTAAGTTCTACTCAGTCAGATTTGATAAAACAGATTAATAATATCATCCTTGTCTGTAGAGATTGAATAGGATTACAGGGAAAATTTTGTATAAAGAAAAATTTATGAGTTCTGAAAAGCTTACAGAACGGATCTGGAAGCTACCATCAAAGATAGTTCCAACTTTTAACAAGTGTATGTTAACTAGTGTAAAAAGCTGGGATTTTGATAATTTGCCTTCAAAGATGAAAGAATAGGCCACCCATTTTTTTCACAAATGCTCTAGTTCTGCTCCTATTAGAGTCAATGATTTTTTTACCATTTATTTCAATTGGAGAAGACTTTCTATTTCCATTGTACAGTCTTTGCTAGCCAGAAGTGAATGTAATGAACATGTTATATTAGCCTTGCATATGACCAAAGGAGCAACAAGCAAATTACAGATTCTCTCAGCATTAGAACCCACCACTTTGGGCAGTTCTGCTATTCTTTACTGTTTTTCAAGGACCGGACACACACTCTTCCAAACCACCTTTGTGTAGTGCCATACACATATACACTACCTAAGGTATTTCCTAGTTGAAATCCAAAGAACAGTGAATGAGCTAATCTGCAAGCCCTAAGGTACTGGCTTCTCAAAACCAAGGAGTGACTACTGTATTCCACAGTTGTTAAAGTTTCTGAAGGACTACATGGACTAATGATCTGGACCCAGGAGTCAAATGTACATTAAGTAAGTTTGCCAGTGATACTAAATTAGGAGGAGCTGTGCACTTCCTCGAGGCTAGACAGACTTTACAGAGAGATCTGGATAGACCAGAGAGCTGGGCAGTCACCAACTGCATGAAATTTAACAAGAGCAAGTGCTGTATTCTGCACCTGGGACAGGGTAATCCTGGTTGTATGTACAAATTAGGGGACAAGAAGCTGGGGAACAGCCCTGCAAAAAGATATCTGGGGGTTTGAGTTGATGACAAGTTGAATATGAGACAACTGTTTGCCCTGGTAGCCAAAAGGGCCAACCATGTCCTGGGGTGCATCAAGCACAGCACAGCTAGCCAGTCAAGGGAGGTGATTGTTCCACTCTGCACTGCAGTGCTACAGCCCAACCTCAAGTACTGCCTTCTACTTTTGGGCGCTTCAATGTAAGAAGGACATTAAACTACTAGAGAGTGTCAGAGGAGGGCAACAAAGATGGTGAAAGGTCTCAAGGGCAAGACTTATGAGGAGCAACTGAGGTCACTTGGTTTGTTCAGCTTGGAGAAGAGAAGGCTGAGGGGTGGCCTCTTTGCTATCTACACCTTCCGCAAGGAGGGCAGAAGAGAGGGAGGTGCTGATCTCCTCTCTGGTGACCAGGGATAGGAGACGTGGAAATGGTATGAAGCTGCATTAGGATAAGTTCAGATTGGACATTAAGAAATGGTTCTTTGAGAGGGTGTTCAGTCACTGGAACATGTGCCCCAGGGAAAAGGTCACAGCACCAAGCCTGTCAGAGTTCAAGGAGCATCTGGACGATGCTCTTAGTCATATGGTTTAGTTTTAGGTAGTCCTGTGAGGAGCAGGGAGTTGGACTCAATGATCCTTATGGGTCCCTTACAACTCGAGATATGCTATGATTCTATGTTAATTTATTGTGTTAGGGTCTGTATGTATACTCTGTATGTATTTTCTCTTTCCGTACATCTACAGTATTTACACATATACACAAGGAATAAGGTGTCTTGTCATTAAAGAACTCAACGAAGAGCCAACTGAAATATTCTCTTCTCTTCTCTTCTCTTCTCTTCTCTTCTCTTCTCTTCTCTTCTCTTCTCTTCTCTTCTCTTCTCTTCTCTTCTCTTCTCTTCTCTTCTCTTCTCAGAGGAGTTGGGTATTCCTGGTTCTTCCAGTCTTCTGTGTGAGCTTGGGAAGGTCATGCCAGAATTTTATAATCCGTATGACTTCGAGACAAGCAAATTGTGAAACTGAATGCTCTAGTGTGCCTGGACATGTTAAAAACCTTGGAAGGAAAGCACTTGGGCAGTAGCAAAGGATTAATATAATTTGAGGGTTTTTTAGATGACAGTGTGTTACATTCACAGAGAAAAGCCTTGTCCAAAAAACAGTATGGTTATTTATGACAGCAAGGATTTTGCTATTAAAACCAATGGATAAATTTGAGCCACAGTGTCAGGCAATTAAACATCATGCAAAGCTTTGAAAATGGTGATCCAAATTTACCATTCTCTTCTGAGGCTGCAGAGGATTCTGATTCACTGGAAGCAGTGGAAACCTGCTTTACAGAGAGAATATTAGCGATACCCTGGGCTCAGGAATACTGGTTATGCAGAGATGCTTTGCCAGGCTTCTCAATGTGGAGACCTCTAGAAAGGTTAGGAAGTTAGTGGGGCATTATGTGATTGACTCTGATCATTGCTTTTTGATAGAATAGCTAGGGACTCGTGAATTTTTTTGTTGGTGCTATAGTAATTTCCTGTAAAAATTTTGATGTCTCAGTGTTGTGATCAGCAGTAGAAAAGTAGATGGGAGAAACTACACCAGCTCTTTGTACCAGAAAAAGGATGCAAGTACAAATCAGACTCAAAAGGAATTTCTTGTTTGTTCCTCTTTCTCCTTTAGTTTTGAACTCTTCTATTTTATAATACTGCCAACTGAAATACAGCCACCAGGGACTCAGCTGTCTTGTCACTCTCTTTCTCTTCTTGTCTGTTGTGAAAGACTTCATCTTCATGTCAATATGTCATATCATTTAAACTTGACTTGTAAGTCTGGACTACAATTTGCCCATGACTAAATAATACTGGTCATGGTGAGGACTTGCCCCTTTCTACATGACCATTGATTATCCTCAATCAATTTTTACCAACCTCTCGGACTCTTTAAATGTAGTTACATTTTCTAACCATGTCAAACCTGAAGTAGTTTAAGGAAAATACACTTACACTGAAAATACAGTAAATCAGGAGTGGAAAAGAAATATATCACTGAACAT
>VZSC01005643.1:238873-310815 GCA_013398225.1 Steatornis caripensis
GGGGGGGGGGGGGGGGGGGGGGGGGGGGGGGGGGGGGGGGGGGAGGGAAGAAGCGTGGCGAGCCCACCCCGGCTATATTTATGTATGACTCTAGACCCAATGCACAGGCGAGGCGCTACGGCAGCCCCGCCCCAGGGCCACAAGGCACGGCACCTTCCCCCGGCCCTCCCCCGGCGCCCCGGCTCGCACCCCTCCCCGTCCCGCGGCCGGCCGGGCTGGCGGCAGGGCGCGGAGCGCCGCGGCGGTGCCAGCTGCACGGTGCCGCCGCGCAACGCTTCCGTAAAGGGCGAGCCCCCTTGCTGGGGTGTGCGCTGGCCTCCCTCCTCCCAGGTGCTGCTGTCAAAATCCGGGAGGAAGCCCGTCTTCCTCTCCCATCAGTACGAGGGCTGGAGTCTGTCATGTCTCGCCGCTGCAAAATTCTCTTCCGAAACACTATTGCCGAAATAGGTAACTGCTGTAGCCATTCTGTCACTCTGACAACGGCCAGAACTGTGTCAGTCCTAACGCAAATGAGCAACAAAGCAAAATATAACAAGAGATCCAGAGCTGCTGCTTGAGCCATACTGGGTTGCTTGGTACCGGTCTTTATTCCTGTGGCTCAGATACAGGGAGTGCTTCACCACTCTGACTGCGGTTTTACAGTCCAGATGTGCTGCACAACTTGGTAATGCACAAACACTCAATCTAGCGTCTTGGGTCTCCTAAATATGGATCACCAACCTACGAACGGTTACCTCAACAAGAGGGCAAAAGCACCACTTAAGCAAATATATCCGCAAAATCTAGATCATGATTCAAAAACATCAGCTTCCTGCAAGATTTAGCTAATTTTCTCTGTACACTTTCTGTGGTTTTATTCTAAAAAAAACATACGTGGAATTTTTCCTTGTATGCAAAAGTCTCAAATTCTTAACCTGTATTGAAATCCTACCATCAGGCGTGAGAATCCAGAAGGGCAGTCTAGACTTAGCCATTATTTTGATGGTACAATTTGGAGGCAAGAGTATAAGATTAGCAGGATCCTGACTGAACTTATTTCTTTGGGCTCCAAAACCCGTGTCTTGTGTTTTGAGAAGACAGCCATTGAACCACCGTCGTGGGTGGAGACAGGATGCTAAAGAGCAAAAGGACAAACTGTACATTGGTATTATATACACCTGAGATTAGATCCACCATTGCAGGCCAGAGTTTAGATGTCAGTTGTAGAAGTCTTGCATAATTAATTGCTGTGAGTGAAGTTAGTCCGGCATCAAAGTCTGTCACCTTAAGCTGTTTACATTCTTTAGGTATCCGAGCGTGACAGAAAGGGGTCCTAAGACAGGATCATAACTCTTTCTAGTTTAAAACTTTAGCTGTTTCATATTTTCTCACACTTTTCCCAGTTCACAGAGGTCAAACTGGTGATTGCATCTAAAGAAAGGCTGCATTATAGATAAAGCTGGATTGTCCCCTTTTAATCTCTCATGTTTTAAATGGTACCTGACATCTTTTATCATTAAAAATCAAGGCACAGCATAAAAGTTCCCAAGCTACTATATTTATGTAGGAGGATGGAGAAAGCACAGATTTTCAAGTACCCACATGGGTGTAGGAAGGTGTTTCTGCAATGACAGTATCCTTATCATGTCAGATTGTTATAAACGTTAAGTGTGCTAAGGTGCAATGATTTTACTGCTCAGAGTATATTTTACCAGGACTATAAAAACCAGTGGTTATGAGAAGGGAATTGCACAACAACAGATACAATTAATATATTTAATATTTGCGGCCAGATAGAGTGCCTGGCATGTCAGGATAGAGCTCGTGTGACAGAAATAAGATTTCCATAAACAGCTTGTTTTACGTAACATTTCCACTTTCACTCATAATGAGCTGTCAGAAAGATGGGGGGCAGGGAGGGGAGGGGGGAGACCTTGTGAAAAGTGTGTCCTGGATGGATATCACTTCATGCAACAGTCATTGAAACAGGGATATACAACTGGAGTCCGATGGCAGGAAAGGAAGTGCCCTGGGTGCCTGCTTTCTCATCTGCAGACTGCAGAGAGGTGAAGAGCTAAGCAAGACCTCAGTCAAGAGTTAATAAGACTGCCCAGGAGGAGCTGCATGAGTTATCTCTGGTTTGCACCCTTTCAAATAAAGACAGGAAGGAAATGTAATATTCTAATCATTATCTTTTTAAAATGAAAAGATACAGTCTTTGTCCCTGTAATCACTTTAGGTTATTTGTACTATGGTGCTGCATCATCATTATGTGCTGATCTAGACAATTAACTTTACACATGGGACTATTCATGCATACATTTCAGCACATGCTTACATCTTTGCAGCATTAAGGCACTCTTTTCCAGAGTTATTTAACTGCTTACTGTCTCAGCTGGCCGGTTTTGAAATGTTTCCTCTTTCTGATTCCCATAACAAAAAGACTATGATGAAATACTGTGGGGGGGGGGAGGGGGGCCGAGGGGGGATTTAAAAAATCATTCAATGTGCAGGCAAGTTTTCATTATGACTGCAGAAAGTTAAATACTGAAATATCATCTCCAAAGTACAATTAACTACAGTCATGAGGTCTTTGGAGTTTTTAATTTAAACTGTTGGATTCATGAACAAAAGTCATCAATCTTATTCTTCTTGACTTCTTTGAAGTAAAATATTTTTTCTCTTTTTTATCATTAGAGACTTTAAAACTGGTTCATGACAAAAAACGTCTAGTCACACAGAGGGGCGAAGGGTAATTGGATGACATAGTACTGACAATGAAGAAATGGAAATCAGAGTACAAAGATTCATTTAGGCTAAGTACCTTTTATATGGCTCTGGTGACCGAAAGGAGTAACACTAAGAAGGTTATAGCCTCTCCGTTGGAAATGACCAGTTTATGTGACACTTTTGAGCATGTATTCATAGCTGAATACATCCTCTTAAAGTGGTTGAATTTATTTATTCCCCAATTCCTCGTGTGTCTAAAGCAATACTGTAAAGAGCTTTATTGTGAATAAGAACTGGGTGTATAGCATTAAATCAGAATTCAAGCCATGAAATCCAATTCAGCCGAAGTAAATTGTGAAAAAAATTGAAAATGTACAGCCATGCTATGGCTGCTTAGATGAGTTGGTGCAGTTCCAAGAAGGGAGGTACTCACCCCCTAAAAGTTGGTGTTACTAATACAGAGGTATAAGGTAGCAGTCTTGGGCTAATAAACAAAAAATTGGGTGGTCTTGGAAGATGGATCGCTCTTTTACTTTATGGATTTTATTTTCTAGCCAGTTCCAAGGAAAATCAGGTGAGCTATCTTGGAATAAAAGACATAGACTAAATGACTTCTACCACTACATTCTTTAGGAAATGGAAAAATTCAACCTCAGGGGCAGCTTGAAAATCCTCTTCTTTTCACAGATACCTTCTGCTTTCACCTTACTTTGTGCATTCCATCTCTTTATACTGATTTGTCACCTGGATCCCTTCAATTAAGTTTCACTGAAGCAAAAGGTACGGAGAGCAGCAGTCTAACAATGGCTTTTAAGTGTTTTAAGTGGTTTGTGTTCTACGAAGATATGTCCATTTATTTCATTCTAAAACCAGCTGTATCAATTACAGCCTGTCTATAGAAATGTGTACAAAAAAGCCTTTAGAACATTCCTTTTTTGTTGTTGTTGTTGAAAATCAACTCAGTACATTTTACTCCTTAGTTTGTTCATACTCTGCATTAGCATGCGCTGATGTTCTAAAATTGGATGCGAAACCCATCAGAGTCTTGTACAGGAGAAGATAAGGGACTGTGATTGATTTTGTCGGTTTAAAATTCAATATTCAGACAAACTTTCTGCTGAATGAGCAGCTCAGTCCCAGCAAAGCTAAGATCTGTGGACCTTATGTGGCTGTTAAGGTTGTTAGGTCACAATTGTTCTTCTTGGATGAAGTCACTAAGGTATTGACTTATAACACACAAAAGTTCTGATGGCATATTCTAAAACTACTTGGCACATGTTTTCATTCAAGAGAAGTTAGAGGATTTGTGACAGTCATTGATGCTGGGTGGAAAAGTTCACGTTTTTATGTTCAGGTTGGGTAGTGAAAATTGGATGGACTGTATATATAGTCCAAGATAAAAGTGGGTGTAAATTATATTTTCTTGGATTTATTCTTAACTACCTCCTATTTTCAACAACTGTAAGAAAGTCTGTTCCCCTCCAGGCACCTTTTACAAGCTTGAGAAGGATCATTCTTCAGTAGAAGAGATCAGAAACCTGTGCGCAAATTCTAAGTCTCCTGTTACTCATCAAATCATTAATTAAGAGTGCATGTGAAATTACTTACCCTCACATTACATAGAAGAATATGAGTCACAGAATCTTTAAAGTGACTTGCCCAGCATTGTACATATAGCCTGTAGCTGTACTGAGAAGGTGTCTTTCATCCAACATTAATATTCTGTTAAATAAACACTCTTTCTACATTAATACGGTTTCTGTGGAAACTGAAAGAAAGGATGATCATCAGAAAAGACTAAGTTTTCCCAGGAACTGTGATTCCCTGGCTCTGCAGCAGATAATTCCCTGCCAGTAAAAACCCTTGGATGAATCTGCAGACCCATGTTTGCCCATCAGCTCTGTTCATGAATATAATATACAGCACTGAAATGCCTAATTAAAACAGGTACTCCTCTGTTAATAACATGAATTTAATAATTGTAAAACAGTTCCTGTCCATTTTTTGGTGCAGTAGTGCTGTGCTAAATAGCCTCTCATAGAGATCTGGGGAACATAAATCAAATGAAATGCTATTTGGTAACCCAGACGGATGAGCTTTACAGACCCATCACCTCGGATCCACTGCAGAATCTAAAGCAGAATGGAAAACTGGTTGCTCTAGGAACTGTTTTGAACTGTAAGGTGAAACACTGTGTGTATGAAGTAATTTTATAGTTACCAGACAATCATTAAAATATTTACATTCTTTCACAGGATGGACAGGGTTTTTACTAGGGGCATAGGAGAGTTCAACTGTACCCGCTTTCCAAAGTGGTTTGGGCCAGTGATGTCCTGTCAACAGAGTTTCCTTTGAGAAGGAGCAATCTCTGCGCAGGAGGAGGAAATCATTTAAGTTGTTAAGGGAGGTTTTTCTGGAGATAGTATCTGTCTAGGATTGTACCCTGCTGAGCGAGAGCTAGGTATAAGGGAAAATTATCTTGACATGGGATTTCCATGGGATTCAGGATTGAAGAAAGAAGGAAAATTTCCTCCTACCATGGAGAAGAATGGCTTGGAGCCATCTGCTTTTGGGGGACAGGAGCAAAGAGGGCTGGGGACCGACAAGACTAGAGGTCAGCAACTTATCATTCTGAGCTGAGCTGTTGTTTTATGCTAATAGCCAGAGGGGGAGGACATTTTAATGGAAGCTGTTGTGTTTGTTTCCATGAGGAAGGTCAACAAAGACAATAATAGTCTTCTTCACAATCTAGGCAATGATTACAGTTTTCTACCCACTTGGGGGGATAGCAAATGCAGTTTTGTGATGATGACAGCATAGCTTGTTGGAAAAAGGCTGTGGAGGAGATCAGAGAGGGATTGCTGGGGACTGAAAGCGCTGGGAGGAGTCAGCAGTGCTCATAGGTGTCAAGGAGTTTAGGAGGAACCAGTGCTTATTTTGGTGGGCTGGGGCTGTGAGAGAGAAGATGAGACAGTTCAGCAGGCTCATGAGGGGAATGGAAACTGAGAGTGTTTGGAAAATAATGCAGGGTGTTCTTGTCTTTTGCTTATTCATGCAAATATATATGGACTTGCTACAAACCCAAGCCCTTGCACATTGATGTTTTGAATATATGAAGGGAAGAGAAGGGCCATGTAGTGCCATTCTTCCACAAGAAGTGAAAAGAAGAAATGTCATGGGATAAAAAACAGAAAAACCTTGCTAAGACTTTAAATTTTGGTGTCCATGGGTTGTATGTAAGATAAGAAATGTTGGGACAAAGTCTGCCTTACACTCTCTAATCTGTGTATCAGCAGAAACAGAGATCCATGTTGATCCATTCAGTCCCTGTTTCATCCGACATAAGTCTGACCAAATACTCTTATCCCACCAGCAACCTGACAATTTAGCCTGTTATGTATTATGTTTATGAGAAACTGCGACAGAAACAGGTTCTTATACTGAAAGAGTCCTTGTTGAACTCTCCAGCTTCTCTCTGTCTGATGTGTATATTACAATCCACATCTTAGTATCTCTTAAGGTTTCTTAGTAGGAGAGGATGCTCTGAAAAAATCGGGACAGGAGAGGAGGATTTTTACACCACCTCTGGTTCTAAGTTAGAAATAATGGTTCTGTCTAGGACCTTTGCCTAGATGATTGCCAAGAAGATGATCTGCAGTAATGCACTAAATAGAGGCACTTTGAATTTCTCACTCTCATTTTCAACCACTAGAGAAGTTATTCCATAACTCTATAGTACATCTCATAGCTCCATTCCTGAAGCTGTGAAGCTGCAGAGAGGTTTTATAGAGGTATGTAGCATGCATGTAGCAGCTGTACAAAGAAAAAAAGCCATTGCCATGCAGTGCCTTCTTATACTCTACTTAGTAATAATTGAATTTACTGACAGTGAGTATTTTGTTCAGACCATTTCTGAAACCTGCCTACAATCTTGAAGTTATTGCACTTTAAGCAATGCACTACCGTACTAGGTGTGAGCATACAGAAGTTACCAGATACAGTTCCTACCCCCAGCTGTGCTACAAGGATCTCACTGACATCTGCACGCATCTCATTTTCATCTTGTCCTCTGCAATAAAATGATCAGTTTTGAAATTACATTTATGTTGTTGCTGCTTGCAAGAAGCCTCCACAATTTGCTGCTTGGGATGAACACTAAGCATACTGATCCAAAATAAAAAAAGGAACACAAATCTTTATTCCAAATAATTCATTCGATGTAATGCCCAGAAAAAATCCTGACTTAGTAACCTTTTCTTTGTTTTAATACATTAACCTTGGATGTTCAAAACAAGTCAAAAGTGAGATAACATCATTAATGTCTTGTTATATAAACAGAATGTATAAACAGTCTTTGCACGGTAGTAAATTAAAGTGCTCTTTGAATTGCGTGACTGACTTACATAACCTGCCTGACATTCTGCCATCTTTCAGTTTCTGGCCCTCACATTGTGGGGTAAGTTTCATATTCCACAGAAGTCCATTAAATCAAGATTTAATTAAACCCTTCCAATCTGAATGCAGTCAAAATATTTGCTTACCAAACAGGCTGTAAAAAAGCATCCTTAAACCTAAAATGCCATGAAATGGGTGTCTAACTAGAACTTCAGTACATGATAGATCAGCCATCATTCTTTAGAATTCTGCAGCACATTCCAGTAATAAAGGTTAGAAAGTGTTTTAGTAGCAGCAGCCCTCATACAGTATAGCATTCAAGTGCGTGTTCAAAATTCACATTATGAATAACGCTCTCCTGAATGAGGATGAACATGTACAGCTAAATACGCACTAAAGGGCTTGGCTGAATCAGAGTCATTACAGCCTCCATCATGTAGATTCACAAAGCTCACGTCTGCCCAAATGGGAGCACGGCCTGAACGAGGGCTAGAACAAACGTGCACATGTTAAGTGGCCTGACAGACTGTGTAACTCATGCATGATAGGGATTTATGCTGCTGCAGTAACTAGCAATAGTGCCAACTCAGAAACTAGCACTCAAGAACCTCAGCACCAGTGTCTGCTCCCATTTTTGACATCTGATGATACACTGCAGAAAAAAGCAGAGTCCGAGCTCCAGCTGTTGCCTGCTCATATTCTTTGGATGAGTCATGAAAGAGATAGCAGCTCGGACGAATGCTGTTAACAGCCCTAACCTGAGGCCTGTTAGGATAGTTTTGCAGATGAATAAGGAGCATGGTTATTTCCCCTTTGCCAGCTCTTTTAATAAGATTGGAATCTGTCTCCCACTGAGTAATTTTTTCCACTGATGAGATGCATTGTGTCTAGCAGAGTTCTTCAGCGTGGGATGTCTGGGCTGTTACTTGAGGAGATCTGGAACGGGGTTTTCTCTCGTTGCGTTATACTTTTGCAAAACAATTGTTAAACTTTTGTGCCCAAGGTAGAATACAAAAAAAAAATCAAAATAAAAATAAAGTATTTGGGGACTAAACCTTAATTATTTCAATTTTTTTAATATTAGGCAAAAATAAGAGTTAATTATTAACAAAAAGATTTTCCCTCAACTGTATATACCTCCATCCACCCATTTTCTCTGCCACACTGTAATAATCATTTTTATAAGAAACACACTGTATGGAGAAAGTGAAAAAGGAATCCAACATAGTAAGATCAGAGGGCATGGAGTTGAAAGAGTGATTTGTCAACATGCCTGAAAATCATGGTTTTTCTTGGGCTGCACCCAGCAAATTGTTAGTTTCTGTGACACGTGATTTTATTAAGGATCTATAGTCTGATCCAATTCCTTGTCTGGATGGTAGAAATCTTTCTATTGAATGAAATGTAAGCTGAATTGGTTATAGCTGTGTAATGGCTATTAGCTGGTCAACATTACAATAGTTTTTAGAGCTGAAACAACACAGGGTATATTGCTAGACTAAAATCCTACTACATCCACCTATAAAATGGAGACTATTTTTGGTCAATAATTTCTGTATATTGATGATGGTTTAGCAGCAGCAGCTAGATCTGCTGTCTGGCTGGGGAAGTTGTCCAGTCATACCACTGTCACGGGATCAGGGAGCTTATGCAAAAATGGACAGTGTTAACAGCAGGATGAGGCCAAAGGCACCCTGGGCCTTTTTTCAGCTAATAAAATCACATCTGGGCTTTATATGAATATATACTATAGATGTAATATTGTAAATCAGAATTCTGGCCTTACAGCTCTGAAGAGCAAGTGCGTCTGAAACAACTATCCCTAGAGACACACATCGAGTCCTCTGGACTTCTGGTTGCCCTTGGTGCATGTGATTCCCATGGATTTCAGTCAGATCAGTTCACACATACCTGACAAAGAAATCAGGTCCCATCGTGAAAACCTCCCCTCACTTACTTAGCTACTGCCAGGCTTTGTGCCAGGAGAGCTCTGCTTACTCAGGTAATTGCCACCTGCACATGGTGGAACAAGACAGTGTGCTTAGGTTTGCATCTGAGTCTTAATGATCTATGTTATCATACTGTACTGCTAATCAGCTCTCTGACTCTTTCTAATTAAACAACAGCGCACCAACAAAGCTGTATTCCTTAGCTAAAGTGTACAATGATTAATATAGCAGCATTCTAACATGGCTGAGGAAGAAGAGAATGTGTCTAAGCAAAAAATTGCTGAGGAACATCTTAATTGTGATTGTTCCAAGTAAAAGTATTGAGGGCACAAGAATGGCTACAAATAATGATCTTAAAATTACATCCATCTGGCAGCAATTACTGTAGTTGAGAAATCCAAAAAATCCCATACCTTCCCCACTAGCAGAACAGTGAGTACTAGCTAATAGTAAAGACTGATTTTGTAATAACTTCTAGCAGTCATACTGCAATAATATTTTCACTTCTGCTTAACGTTTTCCATCTTGAAAACATGATCACGGAGCTGTGTTGTGGTTTCTAATTCGAAGCACATTTCCCAACATGTGTTCCTGATATATTTTTTGACATGGTATGTTATAGCTCAGTATGGTAACTGCACCAAACTACTTTAGAAACCACGTATTACTGCATAATTATTTTGGGGGTTGTTTTTTTGTGTACGTAGAGAGAAAATCAAAGCAATCTTAAAACAAAGGTAATTAAGAAATGTGTATTTTAAAAGCTTTCACAGACTGTCTCATGCCTTCTTTAAAATGCACCTATGAGCACTGAAGCATCTGATGGAACGGAGCAGGTTATCTTCATGGGACTGACATTTTCTTTCAGAGCTGAGGCTGTGTGACTCTGAGAGAGCGCCTCCATCAGACCTTTTTGTAGGGCAGGAAGAGCACCACCTTAAACCAGACACTATCAGCCATCTCTTAGGAGGCTTCATTCCCATTTGCTTTTTACACTTCTTGTTTCACTAGGCCTGAACAGATGGTTTCATGCAAAAGCATGATTGCCCCCACCATTGTCCTACAGAAGTCGTCGATTATCTTTGCATCTTTGGACTACTTTAACACTACCATGGGAAAAAAAAAAAAAGTGGAAACTGTTTTCATTATGCCAGCCATTTCAGGATGCTTCCCTTTTTGTACATTTGATATGAGCCTTTTCTGCCAAGTGTTTTAGGAATAATTTTTAATGCAGTTGAGCTGTATATTTTTCTCAAAAATTAACTTTAAATCTAAATTAAAGATCCCCAAAACAGTATTTTCCATTTGAAAATGAAATGCTAAATGTACACATCATTTTTAAAAAATAAGATATTTTAAAGCTATTTTTGAAATTAAATTAAAATATAATGTAAATTGTGTCATGCCTGCAAGATGCCTACACGAAAAATGGTGACAGTTCAGGAACACATGCTTTTATGAAAAAATATTTTAGAGAAGAAAAGAAAGGTCACTTAAATATAATAAACAGAAAATATATTTTCCCTCTGGCCATGGTACCTCGTCTCCCTTCAATAGCACTCCAGAAATAACAGCATAGTTTTCTGCTTACTCTTCCATGATATTTGGGGATTGGAAGGAAAAGACAAAACATCATTGAAATAAGCATATTTTAATTGGTTCCTAGCTAATGTGCTCAAATGCAAATCAACATAGATAAAACGAATAAATTTCTGTCATTTACAGACTTAAAATACACTTAAAATTAAACACTGAGAGCATTAATCTATTTTAAATCTGGTGGAGCTGAACGAATGAATTATCACCCAAGAATCTAACCTGTGGGAATGGATATGAATAAAAGCCTCCTGCACCCATATTTATCTATAGAATAATTACGGTTTTTAACTTTGCCTACTCGTACCACATCACATACACCTTTTTATTCGTCAGGTATTTCTCAGAGCTGTAGTACCTCAGGGAAAACCATCACCCCTGGAAAATCGTCTTGTCATTCATAATTCATTTATGGTTCCCCTCACTGTAGGTATAGATTACAAACCAAGATATGGAATTTGAAGAATATAGAAAAAAAAGCCCAACATTTTGTTTACAGGAGACTGTCTTTTTACATCTGTTTTAGCATTACTTCAAATTATTTAACGTTTCTCCTTCTTGTTACTGATTTAGAAGGAATATTTGCACTTTCAGAGAAGAATATGATGGCCTCAGTTAAGCATTCAAATAATTTAAATGTCAACCAAAAAATGTTCTTACTTGTTTAGGATCTAAACAAAGCCTTTTCTGAAATCTTCTTAGTGTGGCAAGATAGATAAATTATTCGTATATGGCCCTATCAATATAAAGATGAAGAAAACAGGGTATCACAACTTTAAAAATAAGCCAGAAAACATTCACCAGAGTAAAACCTTCCAGGCTAGTGAAATATGCCACAAATTTACTAAGGCAAATTCATAGTCACATTTAAAATTAAATTTTACAAAAGCCCCATCCAGATACACTTTCTAATCCCTTGTATCACTATAAATCAGGAACATGCAACTGAAACTAGTGTGTCATCAGCGGATATAAAAATGAGAGGGAACACTTCTGTGTTTCCTCCACACACCACATGCTTATGCATTTCCCTGCATTTCCCAAGCAACATAAAGAGATCTAAGTATATGTAAGAATCAGAATATTTGCTTCTCATTAAGCCTTTGAGTGTATTAAATAAGAACATGTTGTTCCCTGCAAATAACATAAACATAAGTGAATAAACTATTCCACAAATAACTTAAGCTCAGAGGCACAGAGTAAGGGGCTTTCTGCACCACTGGATTGAGGGTGAGCAGCGGGAGGGTAATTTTCCAGATTTGCTGATGAGACTATCACAAAAGGTAGGATGCTTGAGGTTGGAAGGTACCTCTGGAAGTCATCTAGTCCAAGTCTTAGAGCAGGTTGTGCAGGACCATGTCCAAGCAGGTTTTGAATATCTCCAAGGATGGAGAGTCCGCAACCTCCCTGGGCAACCTGTGCCATTGTGCGGTCACCATAAGAAAGTGTTTCAGATGTTCAGGCAGAGCCTCCTATATATTAGTTTGTGCCCATTGCCTCTTGTCTTGCCACTGAACACCACTAAAAAGAACCTGGCTCCGTCCTCTTTTTACCCTCCCTTCAGGTATTTATGCACATTGGGACCACGTGAGCCCTCTCACAAGGCTCTTATTTTCGTGCTGCATTTCCCATTTGTAAGATAGAAATAACCGTCGTGCTTTCCTTTTTGTCTGATTTGATTTAGAGCATGCCTTCCTCAGAGGCTGGCTCTTGTTACACATCAGCGCTGCGCCTGCTCCAGTGCCGTTTGGTCACGTAGAAGAAAGCAGTAACTGTTGTTGCTCCAGGTCTCAGTAGGGTTTTGCTGTGATGCCATCTCAAGGCACAATATTCTGTGGTTTTGGACAGACATGATGATGCTTTGCCCCAGAGCCTGTCAACAACAGAGTATCCTCATTAAAAGGTCCCAAGCTGTTTATTGGATCTAAGTAAGGTTTCCTTCTGAGATGGCTCATGATAACGACCTCGGCTCTTGAGGACAGGCTATGTAGACTTCCACTCTTGTTTCAAGCAGGATAAAGGCCTCCAATTAACTGAAAAGTCACTAAACCAGCCTTTCCTCTTTTGGAAATAAGTGAGTGCTTTTTGGTTTAAATTTTTTGCTCTCCATTTACAAAAGTATGTGAAGAGAAACATTAATTACAGATTTTTTTTTTAAATCTTTGCTGCTGAAAGAATGCTGTATAATCTTGAGAATTCACAACATGCCTGTAGGCATACAGTTTTCTTAATTTAAATAAACAAAACAATTAGTAGCTTGACAAAAAAGGGCTGAAGTTATTTCTTGTTATTCAGTTTCCAAAACAACCAACTATTATTCAGCGTATTTTAGCTCCAAAACAACATTTTAAATTAATTCAAAGAGATCACAGGAAAATGCCTCAGGATGAAGTAAATACAGCATAATCTCTGACACAGGCTATTTTAATAGACGTTGCTAGTTTCAATCCTTTGTGTTGCCATATAAGCATAAATCACAATTTGAAATTATTTGAGCAGTAATGCAAAAAGAAACAAATAAAAAGCACAGCACAAATAATATCTATAAATAGACAAGGTCAAACAATTTTAAGAGAGCAGTTCTTTCAAGAAAATACAAATTACATGGGAATGATGTGATTTCAATAACATTTTTAATTTAAAAAATGTGAAAGATTTGCTTTATTTCCTCTTAGTCATTTTGTTTTCCATTTTTGTGGATTGATTAGAAATTATTCTATATATAATAATAACTATTAACTCGATGTTGGCATTATGTAGCAAAACAAAACTGTAACTTCACTCTGTTTCAACAGGACAGAAATCAAGTTAGAAACATTTCTTACAGAAAGGAATGTAAGGTTTCTGACACCCTCCGCAGGTTATTCTACTAGCCATCTTCAACCGCTACAGGGATTAAGGTGTAGGCCAACTAGTTTGTATGCCCTGCCCGCAACTTGAAAACTAATGCTTTTCATGTATAAAGAAATTGCCTGACTTAAACTCCTAAGTCAGACACAAGACATTTCCTACTCCACTGGTCAATCTGCATAAGAAAAATAGTCCCTCTTCATATGCTGAATACCCTATGTTGTTCCCTACTTATCCTCTTTTATCTTCCATTTCTCACTCCTCAGTAGGTAAAACAGAAGTCTCTCAACAGATTGCTGTGGTATTGTAGAAATACTCATATCTATGGATATTTCTCTTCTACTTTGGGCTCTTTAAAGTCACATTTGTTGGAAAAAATATTTTAAGCTATCAACTTCTTCCTGTGTGTGTCTGCAGGTACTGGTGTCAAGTACTACAGGTTTGGTCCTGCTGTCACTGAAGTAATTCAAAAAACTCCTGCAGACATCAGGTACACAGGAATAGCTGCCCTGGTAAACTCAACTAGTTTATTAATTTTCTACTAGTTGGGGGTCCATCCCACTGATTTCGTTGGGTGTCCAATCTGGCAGTGTGGATGGAGGTACATATCTGCTTAATATTCCAACACCACTACAAAAAGCTGTTATATTGGCAGCATACAGCTAAAACAGTTTTGGAAGAACAATCTGGATTTTCATCTGCCTCGTGTAGCAGCAATGAAATTGCCAACTAAACCCTAATTGTGGATTCTTTATGACAGGTAATAATAGGAGCTGCAGAGAAGAGCACAGCTTGTATTTCAGCTACCATGCTGAGCTGAAAGAGCTAGCAGCTTAAAAAAACCCATGTTTTGATTTGTAAGCAAAGCAAAGTTTATTTGGGTGTCACCAAGAAGGAATACACAAGAGACCATACTCTAGATGGACACTGACCCTGGGGAAGTCAATAGGAATTTTCCCGATGAGTTAGTGGAACTGGGATTTCATCCAGTATCTATTTCCTCAATATCCTGCAGCTTTGCAAGCTTAAGAAAACCCCAAACAATTTAAGAAAACCCCAAACAATACTCGTAAAGAACATAAGAAAGATTTCTCTGCAGAAATATATCTTTGTTTCTTTGTCAAATGCTCTGCCTTGCCATATATACACGCTGCTCCAACTGACTTTGGCAGGAGCGGGGCGTAGTCATGCAGTGAAGAATTTGGCCCCTGAGCTTGGTGCCCAGTCAGTGGTTTGGCACACGACCACGAGACCCTTTGGATAGTGGTCTTGTTCTTTTTGCCTGTGCGTTGACTGGCATTAGCATTATATCCACAGCTAATCTAGCTCTTGATAGATCTCTGAGAAAAGCACAACCTTATATCTTAAATTAAACTATTTCTTTTAAATGCATAAGCCCAGTTAGAAGTTTTGTGACAGTAGATGCTTTCTAAGTTAGTTTTGCTGTAATGTAACATGGGATATTTTGTTTTCATCAGTACCATGTAACTTTCCCTGTAGGTAGTTTTGTGCAGTAAGTGGCTCAGTAAATCTCTCATTTAATGTACTGGAGCTGATGACTGAACTTGGAAACACACAGCAGGGTTTTTAAGATGAGTCTCAGACGTGTTTCTAGAATATGAAGCCTGCTCAGGTTAGCAAGTTTAAATATAGTCTGCTTGGGAATGACTTTTGCCCTCACTTCATTGTAGTTGTCAATTATTTAGACAGGCATCTGACATTCCTGAGTCTGGTGTCTCTTGTAAAGGATTATGCCTGGCAGCAGAGAAGAGGTCTTTGAGCTCATTCTTTTCTGCTTTGCACCCACCAAGCTCATGCTCAGAGAAAGTATGAAGTAATTCTAAAATGTCACAAAATTGGAATAAAGTCATCTCATCTCAAGAATATGTCATGGACAAAACAAGTTAACAGGCAAGGGAGCTGTAGCCAAATTCTGCTTTCTGATACATAGTATTGTTATTCTTATTTTCTATTTATTCTTTTCAGTGGCAAGGTAAAGGCTTATTTGGTCCTCTAAATCTTAAGATAGGTTTTCCCTCAGTGCAATAAATGATTTAGACCAATATCCTTAATTTTTATTCCATGATCTTCCTGGTTAATCTTTGTCTAAGTTTTCCATTATACAAAAAAGTGTTTATTAAGAAAAACTTCGGTTAAGTATGTGCAGAATTTGACTCACGTACATTTATCAACATACCACCTCCTTTTCAAAAATGTTTTATGTCGATTCTGCAAAGTACAGCAGATTATTTATTTTGAGGGGGAAATTTTAGGTGAAAAATCCCTTGATCTTAAGCTTCACAGAAAAGTAATAAAGTTCCTAAACACAGATCAAGTAACAGCTACTTTAAAATATGTATTTTGATGGAATTCAGCTTTTCAATCCTTATTTTTAATAAGCCTTTGGAAGGAAGACTCACAAACAAGGTTCCTTTAATTCCACATTCTTTTTTTTTTTTTCGCACTACCGCAGGACAGCTTGATATGGAGAGATCTCTTGCTGCCTGCAGTTTCCTTTTTAACTGTTAGAGTATAAAGCATTTTTGGGAAAGAAAGGAAAGAACAGAGGCCAGTTCTGCTCTCCATCACAGCAATATAGACCGGCAGATCCATTCTCTATTGGCTCGCGGAAGCCTCTCAGTTCAGCAGCACTTTGCTGCTCCATGAATGGGCTGTTAGGGGGAGACCTCACCTCCTCCAAAGAATTGAATGGCTGGGAAAGAAACTCAAGTTACAAAAAAAGAAAAAAGAAAAAAAAAAAAGAAGCAAGTTGTTTCCTTCTCATCACTTCCATGAAATTAATTTCCCTAAATTTACCTACTCTGAAGCTAATTTTCCAAGGAGCTGCTTCTTAGACTTTTCTGCATTAACCTGTGGGAAGGAGCAGCAAAGGTGTCTGTCAATGGCACACACCAGTCTGAACTCATACCAAAAGGCTGCCTGCCACTACCCTACCTGATCCTTTTGAGCCCAGGAGTAAGAGGTAGCTAATCAAATTCCCTATGCACTGCTCATTACACAGTCTGCTCTGCCTCACCTGCGCTGACTCAGTGGATCCTCGAGGCTTGAGTGAATATTTGACTGTGATCTAAAAGAGCTAAGGCTGCTAATTATTCCAGCTGTTAATTATTCTTGTGGATACTTGGTATCTCATCTTCTTGGAAAAACACTTACTGGTCTTGTACTCTGTTTTTGCACTGTGACTCATTTTAGCCAATGGGACATGTTGTGCCTGCAGAGCATTAATGAGTACCTGCTCGTCAGTTGGTATCAGAGCAGTTTTGATAGCGTAACTGTTACAGAAATGCAGTTCATTTGTATAAATATTCATATACAGACCTTAATGAGACCAGTTATACCAGTTTCTCCTGTCAGTAACACTCTTCAAGCTCCATGAACAGCTTAGGCATTGAGCATTGCAACCTTCAGTTCAATTGCAGGTATAAACTTGACATACATTGTCTTAATACTAGAAGGGAAGAAAAGCCATCTACTGCTTGTGCCAGTCAGCCTAACCAGACCTGTTCAGCAGTTGACCAGCTCTTGAGCTCTGCCAAGCATGTTGTATCTCCAGTTTCATTAAGACTCAGCTCCTCTGCACATGTTCAGGCCCTCATGGACTATAGGGCCAATGTTGAAGATTAGTACTCTGCATAACGCTTTGTTAGATACCAAATAAGCCATGACTCACATTCTGGCAAGTTGTGCCCTGTAGTTTGTCCTTTATTCATGAGGAGAATATTAGTCAGGCAACTGCTGCCCATAAGTGGGTAAGCAGGTAAAATGGTTTCCAAAATCATGACTTCACAGAAACTGAATTCATGTTGTGCAATAATATTGTTAATGTGTGGGTATAAATGGAAATGTTGAGGAGGTGGGGAGTTTGCTTCACGACCGACCTCTGTGGGAGGAGGTCAGGGGCTGCCCTGTGCCAGACACAGCCAGTTCCAACTGCGTCCGCAATGAACCCGCTCAGGACACAGCTGAGCCCAATGGTAGAGATTGTGTCACCTCTGAACCAGTCAGAGGAGTTTGTGGTGCCTCAGTGAAAATGTATTTCAGAAATGAGAGAAAAGGAACAACAAGGCCAGAGGAGCAGGAAGCTCTCAATGCCGGAGCAGGAACATCCCCAAAGGGACTGCAGTCCATGAATGAGCCCACATCAGAGGAGATGCTCCCCAAAGGGACTTGAGCCCACAATATATCAATGTTTGTCATCTTTGTTTTCCAATACCTGAGTCAGTAATTAATTGTTGCAAACCACGTTAAATTCCTCCAGTTGAGTCTGTTTTGCCCATGACAGTAACTGCTGAATGATTTCCCTGTCTTTATTTCGACTCATGAGTTTTCTGTTCTTCTTTGTATTTCCCTCCCTGTTCTGCTGGAAGGCAGAGAGTGAGTGCCTGTGTGTGTGCTTGGCTGCTAGTTAGGGCCAAGCCACCACATAATGCTCGTTTTTTCTAAGGACTATTTTTTTCTAAATATTTCTTGTACATTGTGTATATTTTAACTCCTTTTAAAATACAGGAGTATTTTAAATACAAAATTTGTATTTTGACAACAATTCATGATGGAAATGGGGAGAGAGAAAATAGTTTGTTAGCTATAAATACTACCAGGTGCATGGATGAACTTAATGACAGACATCCTGCAAGGTATGAACATGTATTTGGGGTCTTTAAACTCTGAGAGAAAATTTAACCACTTAAAGATGTATCCATATGTTTAAGATTTACTGACAGAAGCACAAGTATTATCTCCCTAACAGCAAGGTTCATATATTCCTTCCCATGTTTTCATATATTTAAGATTTTACAGGTTACATACAATTTTGATTTCAGTTCAGAGTAACCTATTGGGATTAGTTTCTTCTAAGTGTTCAGAAATTGATTCTTTGAAGAAGATTACATTATTAAACACGTGCAGGAATCAACATGAGGGTCAAATATTCATGTTTCAATCCATCTGAAAATGTGTCCACCTCTTTCTCTTCTCTATACAAGAATAACAGCTCAATTCCTCCAACCACAAGTTGTGAGATCTTGCTCATTTTGTATCTGACACTGCATACGCCCAGGTATACGCAATAGGTAACCTCTTTNCCTAACAGCAAGGTTCATATATTTCTTCCCATGTTTTCATATATTTAAGATTTTACAGGTTACATACAATTTTGATTTCAGTTCAGAGTAACCTATTGGGATTAGTTTCTTCTAAGTGTTCAGAAATTGATTCTTTGAAGAAGATTACATTATTAAACACGTGCAGGAATCAACATGAGGGTCAAATATTCATGTTTCAATCCATCTGAAAATGTGTCCACCTCTTTCTCTTCTCTATACAAGAATAACAGCTCAATTCCTCCAACCACAAGTTGTGAGATCTTGCTCATTTTGTATCTGACACTGCATACGCCCAGGTATACGCAATAGGTAACCTCTTTCTATTTCAGCTCAGACAAAATTCAGTATAGATAAAACTGAATCTTACCTGTTCAGTCATCCAGAATAGGTTTTTTTATTTCTCTACCTCTTTGTTCTATTTCAAATATGATTAGAAATGTTTTTTCTTTTCTATCTGTTGTGCCCTCTGCCTCTGTTTATCTTCACTTTTTAGTTATTTCACTCTTTAATTGCACCTTGCTTATGCTGAGGATTGCTTTTTTGTGATATCTTTATTATTTGAGGAGAAGTGCTCTAAAGGTAATAAAGGCAATATTTGTTTAATAAATAGGGGATACAACATTTTTCTAAACACAAATATAAGTTACTGACCTCCCTGAAAATAAACACTGACCAGAGGAGTGTTGAGCAAAAATGATGGAACTTTCTATTAGACTTTGTAAAAGTCATGTGCTGTACAACTTGTTTGAGAAGACTCATTTCAGTTTTAAATTTCCAGTTTCAATTTTCAATTTTTTTTCAAGAGTGAGCTCTACAATATGGGTCTTCCATGAGCAATTGTCCAACTGGACACATTGCTGTGCAGATGCTTTTGAAGTACAAAGAAGTATCTTTAAAAATAAAGCCCTATATATATTTCAGAGAATGTTCCACATGAGCAAGAACCCATGCAGATGAGCTGGTGGGTGACAAATCTAAAGAAAGAAGGAAGAAGAATCCCCCTATAAAAATCTCTCCTGAAAAGAGTGGTAAAGTTACAAAGTACATGACAAAAGGAGGGGTTTGGAGACAATAAGAACTTACTTTGCCTTACCTTTGTTAAAAAAGGGAAAAGTATACGAGATGTTTAATTTTTTTATTTGTTTCTGTTAGTATCTAGTTCTTCCTTTCTATGATTATACAGTCTTAATACACATGGGCTTCAGGCGCCTTATGATAGTGAAGATGAGCAAGTGGTTTGCTACATGTAGAATGAAACATCCTGCACTGGTATTTCACAATGTTATTTTTGGAAAACCTTATATAAACTCCAAGTAAATTAGACGCTATATATACTTCTTAAGGTTAAGAACAGTTTTAAACACACCAAGAATGAGTACTCCATTATTTTTTTTCTCCTCAGTGTCTTAGGGCAGGGTGGTTCAGTTCAAAGCATCCAGAGTGTGCACAGGAAGAGAAGCTGGGGTGTTTGCTGCTGATTCAGATAGGGTGCAGCATGCTCAGTCTTGATGTGGTCAAATAATAAAGTGATTGCTTAGTGCTGTGTTGAGGTATGAGCACCTTCATGTTCTCCTGTTCAGTAAAGCTCATCATCTGTTTTTCTCTGGATATTTGCATGGCCTTACAAATCACCTTGACTGTCTTCTCACTGTTTATTTTGGCGAGATTGCCCAACATCGACCTCCCATTACCTGCTTTTTTTTATAGTTGAGTGAACTATAACAACGGTGCAATACATTTTTCTACCATCTGACAGAAAAGAAGGAAAATATTTTCTCATGCTCAGTTTTTAACTTAGATACAAGCCCACTTAACTAATCACATTTATTAGTACTGTCTCGTACAGTAGGTTTCTAGTTTGGAATTGTTCATGGAATATTTTCTACAAAACACACATTAAAAAATAATGAAATCAGCACGCACACACACAGTAAATCACTTCTTTGTTTGTCTGGCCACATAATTTTGTAGACCTTTCTTCTATTTATTTTAATGCAACAAGAAAAACATTCACAGTATTAATCCTATATGGTTGTGGGGGTAGATAGTTTCTTTCCATCCTAATGATGATGGAGGTTTATTGCCAGACGTCCAGTTCTTCATTCATTATAATTCACAAATAATAGAGCTTTAATGACATTTTCAGAGTATAAAATAATCTTAAAAAAAATAGACAAGTGAAATTCACAATGCAAAATGTCAACCCAAGATAGGCTATTTATGCATACTGAGCACAAGCAAATCTTCTACTGTTGTAGCATAAGTAAATGCTTTGAGTCAAGGACTCACTCAGTATGAAATTCTGATGGCACTAAGGCAATGCCAAAATGGAAAAGAAGTTCTTCAACCCTGACTTTATGGGGGTGTGGACACAGCAGGACATGTTTTGGATGCTATTTCAATGCAAATAATAAACATTGATAGCTGCCTACGGTACCTGCTGTTATAGCCCAGAGCACTCGATGGCTAACAGAAGATGTGATTTTTCAGGAGCTCTTCTTTCAGAGGCTCACTGTGATCCCGTTGGCCTTGGTGGGAGGACTCTTTGATCAATGTTGAGTGTTTTAGCATCCCCAGCTGACGAAGCCATAAAAAGTTTTAGGCAGAGTCTAATAGTACTTCTGCAAAAGTTCCCTCTGCGAAAAAGAGGTTAGGTTGAATAAAGGAGACAGGTTTTTTCTGTATTACTCAGGAGACTGAGTATCTGTCTCGAAAGCCAGATTGGGCTGTAAATCACATTGGGAAGTCTTCTTGTGTGAGAAAGAAATCTTTCTAGATAGTACTGGAGACAAGCCAGAGGGACTAGTTATTGTAGGCGGGACTGAGAAACAATTACTTCTCTGTGATGGTTCACAGCAAGCTAACAAAATATATTCTGCAAATCTTTGCTTATTCTGAAACAGATAGCTCTTTTGAATGCTGGAGAAAAAAAGTTCCTTCATTAGAACTTCCCCACTAGCTCCTTCTCTCTTTGTGGATCCTCAGGGCATTTATCATTATCATAAGAGTGACTACATAAAGCGGAAGTGTGGCTTAAGCAAAACACAATGATTACCTACGGTGAGGCCTGTCACAAGTCCTCAGTGAGGCCAGAATAAATCAGAGGCCAAAATAATGATAATCTCTTATGAGTCCAAGCAGCGCTGCAAATTAATCGCTGTCTATACAGAAAGAATAACTAATAGTCACGCCAGCTCCTTAAAAATTAATATTAAATTCCTCCTAAATCCAGTCCTTAAGAAAATATTTGAACTTGTTTTCCTAATATCCTGCCACATCAATCCAGCTGAGCAATTCCACCCACCACAACAGACTTGCAAAAGGATGCATTTTGAATGATCTTTCAGAGTCAACAGATTTTGTTGCTGAAGAAAAGGAAAAATAAACTGACTGGTGAGACTTTCCTTAACTCCTCTCTCTCATACACATCCTGGCTAGGTAGATAACGCACATGGTATGGGCAAGGCCATGCTGACCATGTTGTGCAACACACCAGCCTCAGTTTTTAAAGTCCTTGCCTTGAGAAGTTTTTAAATCGTGTTTAAAAACTAGGGAGAAAATATTTGTTAGTAGCATAATCTCCTAAAGAGAATGAAGACTATATCTAAGAAGAAAAATACTCAAGAATTTTCTCCATTTCAAGATGAATTAAAAAAAATCAGCCTAGAGCTGTCAACATCATCTTCATTTTTATTTTGTTCAGTACCACAAAGAATCAATAGATAACCTAGGTGAGGGATCTTTGGTGTACAGTATGAGCTGTGCTATGCTTTCCAAAACTACAAAATAATTGTTAAATTTTAAAACTTGCAGCATTATTGTGATCACCAAGGACGTCCTCCAGCTCAGTAGATCTGTCAACAAAGCTACAAAACACAGGATTTTACTCTTTGGGGAATAAAAATAAAACAAGAGGGTGGGAGAAAAGAAGGAAGTCATAGCCTCCAGGAGGAGAATTCCTAGTAGCATAGTTTAGTGATGAATGCAAAAGCCTGAACAGGAGAATATATCTCCAAATAAAATACTATCTAACAAAATAACATTTAAATGCGTCAAACCTGAACCACAGTAGAGTGGACTTCAGAAAGTAGTCACTGGTATCATGTCTCCAAAAGTCACGGCCCAAAACCATCACATACATTTTTGTGCAGTCTTGTATACACAGTAGCTTCATCTGAGACAAGGATGAACTTCAGATGGAGTTTTATAATATAGCTTGACCCTGGGCAATTGTTCCTCCTATGTATGTGCACATACATATATGTCTTTCATATGTAGCACACATTAAAATACTGGCAAGGAATTATATCTAACAGTAAAATGAAGTGAGGGAAAACCATGTATCAAATTCACAGTTAATATAACTCCATTATTATCTATGAAATATGTCTATTCAGTTACAGCAGACATTAATATAACACAATGTCTAATACACTGAGAGCTTAAGAACTAAATATGCAGATATGTATGTATCTAATTAAAACATAAAGTGAGGAAGATGCAACTAATATCCTATTAATGTCTGTAGCTAAAAATGGAACTATAAATATTTTGAACTCATGCTTCAGCTGGCGTGTCAACTTACACCACACAAGGACCTGCATTTTTATTTGTCACTGATGCCCAACAACATTTTACCAGATTTATTTCTATAGTGAAGTGTATAAGTTTTATTCTGCTCTGGTCTTTATTAAGGCATTTCACAGAACTGAAGTAGAATGTGTATCTTTGAGTATATATGACTGGATTTGTGGATGAAGGAAGAGCAATGGATGTCTCTTACCTCACCTTTAGCAAGGGTCTTGGTACTGTCTCTCAATACAAGAATATTGTCTCGGATACAAAATTCTTTTGTCCAAGTTGGAACACGACAGAACAGATGAGTGAAAACCAAGTGGGGGGAAAAACTGGTTGGACACCTTGGCTCCAAAAGCAGTGGTTAATGAGCCATACACTACCTTGAGGCTGGTAACAAGTCGAATATTGCAGCCATCTGTACTGAGACTAGTCCTGTTTAACATCCTTGTCACCTGGAGAAGGTGGCAGGGTGCTGCTTGCTTATGAAGTTTGCAGATAAGNGCTCCAAGAGCAGTGGTTAATGAGCCATACACTACCTTGAGGCTGGTAACAAGTCGAATATTGCAGCCATCTGTACTGAGACTAGTCCTGTTTAACATCCTTGTCACCTGGAGAAGGTGGCAGGGTGCTGCTTGCTTATGAAGTTTGCAGATAAGACCAAGTAGGGGGGTGCAGTTGACTTGCTGGAGGGCAGGATTATCATCCAGAGAGAACTAGACAGGCTGGAGGAATAGTCCAACATGAATATGACGAAATTCAACCAGGACAAATGCCGAAGTCCTGACTGGGTTGGACTAATTCCTTGCACCAATTGTGGCTGTGGACTGTCAGGCTGTAGAGCAACTCTGGGGATATTGGTAGACAGTGAGCATGAGCCAGGAGTGTCCTCTTGGCATTAAAGGTCAGCAACGTTCACGGCTGTATTAACAGAAGCAGAGTCAGTGGATGGAGAGAAGTGATTATTCCCTTTTACTTGGCACTCGTTATACTACATCGAGATATTGTACCCAGTGTTGGGATCCTCGCTACAAGAAAGATGTTGATAAATTGGAGTGAGCTCAGTGGAGGCTGCCAAGATGTTTGTGGGCTGCAGCATTTGCCCTGTGAGGAAAGGCTGACAGAACTGGTTTTGTACCACTTAGAGAAGAGATGGCTCCAGGAGTCTTGCAGCAGCCTGATGGGGCAAGTTATTGAGAAGACAGTCAGGCTCTTCACAGTTGTGCGTACAGTTGTGCATAGTAGGAGGCTGAGAGGCAATGGGCATAAGATGAGAGACTTCAGAGAGCTATTCAGACTGGATATAACACACATGAAAAAGACTGATCATGAAAACAGTAGAACAGAGTGCCTAGAGAGATTGTGTTTCTATACTCCTGAAAGTTTTCAATACCAGACTGGACAAAGCCCTGGAACAACACGATCTGATCTCTGACCTGGCCCAGCTCTGAGCAGGAGGTTGGACAAGAGATGTCTTGAAGTCTCGTCCCAGAATGCTTCTAGGACAGTCTTCACTATGTATTCACGAGAATATGAGAAGGCAAATACTTCTAATTCCAGATTCCTGCTTATCAACACAAAGGTCCCTGGTCTGTCCTGATATGTTTTTTCCTAAGGAAAGTTCTGCCATGTAGGAAGCAAACCTTAGTAATAAAACTGACAAACTCAAGCATACTGCATGAGTTCCTCAAACTACATTAGAAATTACTAACTTAGTAATTTCAGCAGGCCTGAGTCAGTATTTTATATAATTATACAAATATTCACCATGGAACAGTGAAATCTGAGATGATTCAGCACATAGATTCCGTGGTATGATTCTGCCCCATTCCTGGATAAGTATATTAATCTTAGTCAGGCATGAATATTTACAGTTATGAAGGATAAATTTCCCTTATTAAAAATATTTTGTAATTCTCCCTTAAAAGTCACTGTTCTGGTAAATTTTCCTGAAACTGGATTCATTTATCAGAACATTTGCAAAAAAGTGACACAAATGTAAACACTGTAGTTGGAAGGTTTCTTAAACTCTCTCAGAATATTCATATTTAAGAGGCCAAATTTTCTGATTTCAGAAGCTTTAGCTATTATTCAATGACTGCTAACTTGTACATATGGCAGGAGAGTCAAAGCTCATTGCTCTTCTAGCTCAGAAAGTCATGATACAGACAAGGAGGGAGCTACAAAGACAAATATAGTAGTAGGCTACTTCTATTTACCTCATTATCACATATATATATATATATATAACTAGAAGAAAAATAAACACAAAACTCATGATGCATGGCTTAGTCTCTTTATTATTTTCACTGTTAAAGAAATCTGTGGATAAGATTAAATTAAAATAATTTATGTAGAAAACCCTTGTCAGTATTGGCTATTCTTTTCAGGTTTCTCATATAGCCTTTCTTTCTATTCTAATCATCCCAATCATTTTAAGCTCTCAAGGGTATGTGCTTATGTAATTTTCCTATAATCATTTCCTCTTAAGGCTATTGAATATCTAGAAACTGTTACCACAGGGAAATAAAAGTATTACTAATTTCAAAGTAGTATAATTTAAGTACAACTTGGAAACATGAAGGGCTACTCCAGAGAATTTCATATGGGGGAGAGTAATCCATTGCAATGAATATTTCAAAGTGGAAATTTAAGGCTACAGTTGTACAAGATTCACACACCATTTGTAAAGCTTCAGTTAGCCTAAACTACTGTTGTCAAAGTCATTCTTTCCTAAATGTACTGCACAGCTGTGTAACTTCCTGGGTTTGGGAGTTTTCCTCTTGCCAGTAGCCTGTTTGCCATTACACTCAAGCCACAGAAGACAATTTGAAAAGACAGGAAACATGAACACAGATGTTCCAACTATAAAATAAAAAAGGAGAAGTGGAGGTGAGAGAGAGTTAAAATATGGCAAAAGTGGCATAACGAGTTTTCAAAGTATATGAGAAGATAGGGAAGGATCAGAAGAACAAGTGGGTCAGGGACAGGTCAGCATGGTTACTGCCAGAGTCCTCATCTGCTAATTCTACATCTTCATTAACACTTGATCTAGATGCCAATTCCTCAGCAGATTTTTATAGTGTGGTGGGCTGTTTAGAAGATGATTACTGTCCACAAATTAAGAGCAATCGAGTTTGTCATTTTTAAAAGTAATGAAATGAGGGCAAAGTATTTGCCAAATCAGATCTATCAGAGTGAGAAAATCCAACCCACCAACATTGCAGCAATTCAAAATAAAATTCAGACATTCAAGACACGTAAGGTAAAGGGCTTGACGTGCTGTGGCTACCCAGCAGAATTCATCCCATAGTTGACTTCTACAGCATACTGAATCAGATTCTCTCCTCGGCCTAAATCTACTTGTTGCAGAAGAAATTAATGATCATTGGAAGTGCACTGTGTATATGCTATATTGCATGTCATTTAGTTTCCTGCTTAAATCTGGCCAGAACACAGCCTATGGCAGCCTTAGGGCTGGTCTAATTTAGAATGATTTTTTAAGACCCTAACATAGTGTATTAGAGCTCCCTTCTGTTTCCTGTCTTTATGAGGTATAAATATAGTTTAGCCAGTTGCATTCAGCCAAAGAAAAGAAAAAAACAACTTTTCTGGGCTAATCTTCATATAAACAGGGCCAGCCCAAATTGGCTGTTTTGCTGGAAAGTGGTCAGATAATCTGGCCCAAGGGACAGAAAAGCACCAATTAAAAATATCTGAAGTACAAATGTGCCCTGAATATAACCCAAGAAGTTTGGGTTTTTTTCCCAAAGCACAACCTGAGCTGAGCCATCCAGTCAATATTTGCAAGAAGAAACAAATAAAAGCCATAAAATTCTTGCTTCCAGTTAAATTCCCTTTTCCTGCTAGATTGGTATAGAAAGATTTTACATCTGCTGTATGTAGGCAGCTGCCGATTTAGTCAGCATTGGGGAATCCCCAGATGGCATAAGAAAAAACAAAGCTTTTGCACAATATACTGCAGTAGTTCTGAGCAGAACATTCCTAGGGGAGCTAGAACAACACTTCAGTTTACTTGGGGACTTGATCATCACAGTGCTAAAATCACCAAAAACATTCAATGAGCTGAGCTGGTAAAAATCAAAGCTGTCCTTTTCCTTTTTTGTGTTTCATTTTTCTCGTAAATGCTTCATTCAATCAATTTAAGGGGACTTTGAGGGCTGGTGAAGCAATTCATAGAATGATAGAATGGTTTGAGTTGGAAGAGACCTTAAAGATGATCCAGTTCCAACTGGATCCTGCCATTGGCAGGGACACCTTCCACTAGACCAGGCTGCTCAAAGCCCCTTCCAACCTGGCCTTGAACTCTTCCAGGGAGGGGGCATCCACAACTTCTCTGGGCAACCTGTTCCAGTATCTCCTCACCACTCACATCATGAAGAATTTCTTCCAAATAGCTAATCTAAATCTACCCTCTTTCAGTTTAAAACCATTACCCCTTGTCCTATCACTGCATATTCCTGTACAAAGCCCCTCTCCAGCTCTCTTTGCAGGCTCCCTTCAGATACTGGAAAGATGCTGTAAGGTCTCCCCAGTGCCTTCTCTTTTCCAGGCTGAAAAACCCCCAGTCTCTCAGCCTATCTTCGTAGAAGAGATTCTATAGTCCCCTTAATCACCTTTGTGCCTCTTCTCTGGACTCACTCCAACTTGTCCATGGCCTTCTTACATTGGGGGCCCCAGAGCTGAGTGCAGTATTCCAGGTGGGGTCTCACGAGAGAGGAGTAGAGGGGCAGAATCACCTCCCTCGACCTGCTGGCCACGATTCTTTTGATGCAGCCCAGGATACGGTTGGCCTTCTGTGCTGCGAGCACACATTGCCTGCTCATGTTGAGCTTGTCATTAACCAACATCACCAAGTCCTTCTCCTCAGAGCTGCTCTCAATCCATTCTCCGCCCAGCCTGTATGTGTGCTTGGGATTGCCTCGACCCATGTGCAGGACCTTGCACTTGGCCTTGTTGAACTTGATGCAGTTCACATGGACCTACTTCTCAAGACTGTGAAGGTCCCTCTGGATGACTTTGCTTCCCTCCACTATGTCAGCCCCACTGCACAGCTTGATACCATCAGCAAACTTTCTGAGGGTGCACTCAGTCCCACTGTCCATGTTGCTGACATGGACATGAAAATTGAAGTCTGTAAGAAAGTCATGTGAGAAGCATGTGTAAGTTCTTTCAAGAGAAAGGCACAGAAAAAGGTAAACGTATCACTGTGCTGAGTGATGGAGAGGATATGAAAGGAGAAAAGGAGAGAAAACAATGGAAGATATTCTAAATTTTAAACAAGCTGTTTGTGGCATGATGTTTGCATTATCATTTCCAATTAAGCAAATGACAGCATTTTCCAATTAAGTTCAGTGAAAGCTGTGAAAAAAAGGTTGGTTGGTTTGAGTTTACACTTCTATAGATGCAAGCAAATTTTAACCCAGTGCAGAACTCAAANTCACCTTTGTGCCTCTTCTCTGGACTCACTCCAACTTGTCCATGGCCTTCTTACATTGGGGGCCCCAGAGCTGAGTGCAGTATTCCAGGTGGGGTCTCACGAGAGAGGAGTAGAGGGGCAGAATCACCTCCCTCGACCTGCTGGCCACGATTCTTTTGATGCAGCCCAGGATACGGTTGGCCTTCTGTGCTGCGAGCACACATTGCCTGCTCATGTTGAGCTTGTCATTAACCAACATCACCAAGTCCTTCTCCTCAGAGCTGCTCTCAATCCATTCTCCGCCCAGCCTGTATGTGTGCTTGGGATTGCCTCGACCCATGTGCAGGACCTTGCACTTGGCCTTGTTGAACTTGATGCAGTTCACATGGACCTACTTCTCAAGACTGTGAAGGTCCCTCTGGATGACTTTGCTTCCCTCCACTATGTCAGCCCCACTGCACAGCTTGATACCATCAGCAAACTTTCTGAGGGTGCACTCAGTCCCACTGTCCATGTTGCTGACATGGACATGAAAATTGAAGTCTGTAAGAAAGTCATGTGAGAAGCATGTGTAAGTTCTTTCAAGAGAAAGGCACAGAAAAAGGTAAACGTATCACTGTGCTGAGTGATGGAGAGGATATGAAAGGAGAAAAGGAGAGAAAACAATGGAAGATATTCTAAATTTTAAACAAGCTGTTTGTGGCATGATGTTTGCATTATCATTTCCAATTAAGCAAATGACAGCATTTTCCAATTAAGTTCAGTGAAAGCTGTGAAAAAAAGGTTGGTTGGTTTGAGTTTACACTTCTATAGATGCAAGCAAATTTTAACCCAGTGCAGAACTCAAAGAATAAACTCTTTAAAACAAACTGACACATTGCAGAGTAAGCTTCAAAATGACACAAGCTTTTAAATAATGAAGATTCAGGAAAGGCTAAAAGAATATTTGCCTAAAAGCTTGAGTGAGAGACGTTTCTCCATTGTGAGAACTATCATTGAGATTTGTTTGACATTTCATCACCATGAGGCCAGCATAACTATAAGCATTGGCAAACTGGTTACAGGTCTGACAGGAACACTATCACTGTTAATTATTCCATCTACAGTGCTATGATCCAGAAAAAAGAAAAAAAAATTGAAGACAAGCACAAGACATGCACTTCCAATGAAGTCTTTAAATACCTGTGGGTTTGGGTTTGTATCAGTTTCACTGGTTGCACTTGTGAAGCCAGGATTCAAATTTAAGTGTATTTTTCTCCTCACAGCTTTCATGAGTGGTCTGACTTTTTTCTAAAAAAAAAGAAATAAGAATTCCATGTTTTCTTCGATTTGCCAATTCTATCAGAAAAGTGACAAACATCTGTAAAGCTGGGGGGAAAAAGAAGGAAACATAAAAAGCATTTGTTAAAATTTAAAGGCAAGCTACATGTCTTGGGCACTTGAACTTTACTACAGAAGACAGAAAAGTTAAGGCAGTACAACAGATATGTTTTGAATGTGTACTTGCTTTGAGCTTAGCAAGAAATGTCACACAGAGAGAGAATGATGAATACATCATGAAAAGCTCTTTCCATACGTCAAAACAAACCTTACCTAGAAATCTTTGCTAGCATTCTGTAAGGGCAATAGCAGAGGTTACTTCTCCACGTAATTAATGAAGCACATGGACCTTCGTCAGAAAAAGAGAGAAATAAAAGTAAGTTGGCTGAAAGCAGCTGATATAGATTTCTAAGAGCAACTGGAACTGGGTTCTGTTCCAAGAAATGGATGCACTTGCAGCAAAATGCTCAAGAAAAAATCACTCATTTATGCTGAAATATCAGAAAATCTTCATTGTCAATCACTTTGAACATACTTGATGATCTGCATGTCACAACTTTGGGTACACTTTTCCACTCTCGTCCATAAACTCTATTTCAAATTTTAAACTTACAACATACTGGCAGTGTTCCAGTTCCTGTGCATGCAACTTACAAAATAAGACGAACTGGCATGGATCATGATTTCTACACAGGATAAGGTCAGAAACAAAAGATTAGAGAGCGGGCGTCTTAGGAACAATAGGCCTACAGAATCTCACGTTACTTACTTTATCTGGTTCTGAGTTCAAAGTCAGCCTTTCAAAGGCTGTCTTTCACTTCTCTAAACACATAATTCACTTGCTTTTTAGAAAAGATAGTCAGCAAGTTACCACGCGTGTAAGTTCTCTTTACAAACATTTCAAGAGATGTCACCTGAGTACTTTTTCTGGTCTTAATACCTACTTGTCTGTTGTTTTGCTCTCTTTTTTATGCAAGCAAGAATAGATGAGCTAAAGAAGAATCAGTAGTGCTATGAAACATTGTCATTTCCTTCCTAATCCTCATTTAATACATGAGCTAGCTGTAGAATAAAAATGGAGATTATGGGATATGCTTATTAAGAAAAATATGACAAGCAAGCAGTTTTGCAGTTTACTGTTTGGTAGAACTAAGCACAGCTGGTTAGCAGGTTTTAGGGGCTTTGGTTTGCTTACACAGTCCTATCAGTGTTGTCTGGAACTTGTCTTTCATTTTCCATTTGCATAGTAGGTGACTGCAGAGCCTACATCATGGTTTGGTGCAATTTAGGGCAATTCATAAACCACAGTAACTTAATCTTTCAAGGTTTATTTTGCCAGATCTATGATGATGTTTTTTCTTTGAGTTAGCATGCTCTCCTTAAATAGCTCAAATATTGCCTCAGAGTTGACCTCTCTATGAATTTTGGAACTCTTGATGCATGTAAAAAATTACCACACGCTTGTATTTTCACAACATTGCAGCTTTTCTAAGCAGAGATGATGGTGTGATGTATGGAGATTGGAAGCCAGACATTTGGTGTCAGCTTCAGTGTTCCTGAAACTATTTTTGTACCTCTGGCCAAATGAGTGTTGATACTTTCTGTATACATGTTACCCGCCCATGCTCATGTGCTGTACGGAGCTGTTGAGAAGATGAGGTTCATGGTAGCTACTACCCAAAAAGAGAGAGCACCTGTTTCATCTTTGTTTTGAACTATCTTGTTCCTAGCTTTCGTCTTATCATCAGTGATACACTAAGGCTGTCTGTAAATGCTACCTTTTGTTTTGATTCTGTGCTGAAAGGTTTACAATTACAAGATGGGCAATCTGGCACATTGTATGGAGCATTCACTACCTTTCCAAAAGTTAGTTCAGATCTGCAATCTTATGATCTCAATTGCTGAACAATTTAATAAAATTCAGTGTGAGATTATAACATAGCCCAGCCATCTATTGCTGAGAAATTAAAAAACCTATCCAGAAGCATTCATTCTGTAACAAGTAGTAGTGTTAAATGTCAAGATTGAGTCATTAATGTACCAATAATTCGTTCTGTAGAGTTTGTAGCAAAATCATTATTAGGGTATTATGATTTTCTTCTTATGTGGAGGTATGAAACCAATCATATAACTGTTGTATTAGCGACTTAAGAGAAAGCATGGTTTGACTGGAACAATAAGACAAAGTAGATGCCATTAAAATTCCTCATCTTTGTTTATCAAGTGGCCTAAGTGGGGTGAGGAAGGAAGAAAAGAAGGATGCTTAGTGATAAAGCACTGAATGTTGAAATAAAAAAGAATAAAGCATTAACAATATTTTTGATCTTTAGGGTAGCTATCCACCAGTTTCTCTTTCTCAGTTTCACTGTCACTAGGAATGAATGTCATTGCAACATTGCAGAATGAGTCTGACTCTAAATTTCCAGCTGAGATCCTGAGATATATGCACATATAATACCTACACATTTGGTTTTTGCATAGCCCTGGGGCTTAATCCAGTAGAATTTCGTCTGCAGCCCTGAAATAAGCATATATAATTAAATGCATATGAAAAACAGATCCAGTGAGTAAGAATCCATACCAAGTTTTAATATCAAAACCAATTACACTTACTTTTCATGGCTTAGCCTCCTAGACTGCAAGAATTATCCAGCTACCAGGTAACTTTTGATAGAAGCACTAGTGCTAGGATATATGTTTTGTCAAAGATGCTAATACCAGAGACAGGCTACCCATGCATTTATTAAGACGTTTATGAAATACAGGCAAGTCACAGTGTAGGTCTACCAGAGTAATCTGAAATGAGAATACTTTCAATTCACTAGTGTAAGGAGTCATTATTTCATGCTCAGCTGATCACATTAGCAGCCTCCCCTTACCATACTGTGGTAGGTTGGCCCCAGCCATCAGCCAAGGACCCACTCGCTAACTCCTCCCTCCTCCAGCAGGACAGGGGAGAGAATAAAAAAAAAAAAGGTCTGTAAAAGCAATCACTCACCACCTTCCACAGTCAGACTGATGCCCAGCCACGAGTAATGGCCAGATTGGAAGTCATCTGCATCCTTTCTTCCTCTACCTCAGTTTTATTGTTGTTCCTGGTGCTGTATTGTATAGACTAACCCTTTGGCCAATTTGGGTAAGCTGTACTGACTATGTCCCCTCTTAGATTCTTGCCCACCCCCAACCTACTTGGTTGGGGTGAGGGAGGGAAGGAGTGTAGGGTGGTAAAAAGAGACAGCCTTGATGCTGTGCGGGCACTGTTCAGCAGTAGCCAAAATATTGCTGTATTGTCAACACCATTTTAGCCACAAATCCAAACCACAGCATCGTGTGGGCTGCTATGAAGCTCCATCTTGGCCAGTACACATATAGGTTACCTTTTTTCTATTAAGAATCACAATCAAAGATAAATTAGTAATCTTTTAGAAAAAGCCTTCTTTATTTACTGGTTTGATAATTACATTCTATATAAAGCATCATAGCATGGCTTAACCTCTTATTATCTTTTGGGTCTGTTTTTGAGCATGATCTGTTTTGAGCATGGAGGGAAAGAATTCTCAAAGGGACTGTTCATACAAATGCTGTTCTTTTCTAGCACAAGTTTATTATTATCTCCCCTGCTCTGCATGCGGAAATGCTTCATACGATTAAGGGTAAGCCCTCAGGTGAAAATTTACTAGCAGAAATAAAGATGTCAATCTGATATATTTATCCGCTTTGACCACTGGCCAAAGAAGCATACCCCAAGGACTGGGTGCAGTCAAAGGGCACGTAGCTCTGCAGTTCTCACTGTTTGACTGAGACAGCTGCTCCTCACCTCTGCTTAATGGGGAACATGACTACTTCAGAGCTAAAAAGGTACCTGTGCAAATGGGCACAAATCTAAATAGTGATCCACAAAGTGCAGACTAGCTTTTCAAGGGACCACAAGAATATCTGGATCACGAAGTGTGTGAAGAGCGTTTCTACAGGACTGAAAACGGAATAAGGATTTAATATACAGCATATATTCTAGGGTTCTGAAACTAACATTTTTAGAGAAGAAAGATTCCTGGGTAGAGTCTATAGTAGAAAGTAGAGTTGGAAATATTTTTAGAGTTAGAAGTTTGAACAGTGAGGACCTCATGCTCCGTGCTTATTAATGATTTGGGAAAAGTTAGCTGATCTAGATTTATGTCAGAATTAGAAGGAATGTGCTGAGTTTTGGTCACTGCTCTGCAGGTGAACATAAGATTTGGGCTGGGGCTAATATGAAGGTCAAGGTATGAGTTTCAAAACAGGCTTGTGAGCTAGAGTTAATAAAGGAACTAACTTTAAACAGGCTTACTAGTCTAGAGTCAGAGCTAATTCCTTAGAGAACTAGGGGGAAATGCTGAGTTTTAGCCAACAATGCCATATTCTTTCAGGTGCAAACTAGTGCGAGGTGGGTGCTTGGAAATAAAGCAAGTTAGGAGTTGCAGGCAATACTGAGATCAGAAGGGCTATGGTAACCTGACTTTGTGTCTGGTTCCACTGGTGCTTAAACGAACATGTTAAACTTTGGTCTCTAACAGATTGATGGCTTAGAGTTTGAGCTTACGTTAAGTTTAGGGTATACAAACTCAGGAAATTGTGGCCAATCTTGTGTTACAGACTCTGATTAAGACTTCGGAAATGCATTTTCTGCTGTAGAGGTCTGCTGTCTTAGATTGCTAATCTTCATATACTCTCAAGATCCTATATGAACAATCCATAACCCTAAATAGGCAAACTTGGAAATTAGAATTAAGGTTTGGAAGTCAATGAAGGGCTCACCAGCTGTGCTTCTAAAGGTTTGACAGCCTATTTTTAGGAGTGGTCCTTTAAGAAGCTAAGAGAGCATGAGAAGATCCAGTAGTGACAGTTCATTGCTGCCAAGTAGAAGACTGGGATGAGAGCCTCAGGTTTAGAATTTCAGAGAGGACAAATCTATAATTAATTGTTAATGTAAATAAGTTTGTCAACTTATTTTTAGCCTTGGGTCTGTTAGGGTGTATAAAAACATAGTGAATATCTACCTCTTGCAACCCCATTTGAAGTTAATTAATAGAATTAGGGTTTGAAATAAATTCATACATATAGGGAAAGCTAAACGGTAGTCAGCCTGTGATTTGAAAAATATTGCTAACCTAGTTCTAGTGCTATTTGCATTAGGTGCCTGATGAATACACTGAGTTTTATCTTAGGTTATAGGTTTAGAAAGTATAAGGAAAAAAGTTCTGGTGATCATCTAAAGCAGCAAATTAATTTTGATCTTGCGGAACAAACTGAGATTAAAATACTTACTGCATGCCTGTACCCCATCCCTAACCATATTCAAGCCAAATCCTAAAACTAAATTAACTAAGGGGTCTCTTGCTCTTGAGAATCATAATAACTTCTGAGACTATTCGCTATGGATTGAGTCTCAGATTAATTACTTATTAACCAGACCTCTATTGACTACAAAAGGAGCTCTACTCACAAGCAGTAACATATACTTAAATGCCTAAATTCAGGCACTTTAATCTCAAACTGAATCCCACTTCAAATAATTGATATGGACTGTCCACTTGCTCTCTTAAAAGCAGTGGTTCCAAAATTATAGCAGGTAACCACCCTGACATTTTTTTATATCCAATCCTAACTCATGCCAAGGACTGAAAGGTAGCTCAAAAAACTCAACAAAATCTTTCAGGTCTAAATAATACTGCCCTAAATTTATCCCAGTCGTTTTCTAACCACAATATTGAAATGAATCCTAATCTCTTGGCATTCTTTATCCCAAACTCCAGATCTAACTTAGGTGCAAATGGAAGAGATGGAAAGTCGCTGATCATATTCTTCCTTTTGCGTACAAGTCCTAAATGTTATGTTAGCCAACATTTCTAAATCCAGAATTGACTACAGCTCAGAATTTTCCATATTTCAGAATCCTAACCAAATTGTAAACCTTGCAACAACACCGTTAGAAACACAATGTCTGTTGGATTGTTGGAATGTTGGAATCCAGGCAAAGTACTCTGGAAACATCCAGAATTTATTACATTCCTCTAGGTCCTAAAGGAATCAGCCATAAGCCTAGGTCAATTAATGTGTCTAAGTCCTACAATAACAGGAGCTGCTCAGAATTCCCATTTCCAGAATAATGTACACAAACATAAAGAGCTAGGATTCTATATTGAGTTTCATGCAGTGGCCATCGCTTGTCGTAGTGGCTAAAGCCAGGGTTAGGACTCAGAAATGCAGGAAGACCTAACTGTAATCAGTGCTGGCTTTACACAAGTTAACTGTTCTTTAGATTGTCCCTGTCAGACTTATTGCTTTAGGAGATTTAGGACATGTTGTGGTCTCTGGTAGTGCACCTTTCTCGTGCAAAGCCAAGTCTTTATGTTCAAGAATAGGCTTTATTTTCGGAAATACAAGTGGCCAAAGAGTATAACCACCTTCCAAGTCTTTCCAAACACAACAATAATTGTAGCTCAACATCTCCTTGATTTTTTTGTACCTTTGTTTTAATTTTATTTCTAGCCCTTAACTGGAAATAATTAACACTAGAGTAAAAGATTGCTACACATTGTTCATTAACTTCCAAAGCATTATCCTGGAATTTTATATCCTAATCCAGGATTATAACAATAGTGTTGGACTTAATTCTAAGGAAATAAATCAAATCCTAGAGAAATAAATCAAATCCATCAAGTTTTAGGTCATTTAAGACAGGTTAGCAAATCTAACTACACTACAGTTCAGTCTTCCCTCTATTTCCAGACATTACTGTATCGCTAACTGAGAGCTCTTTGTCTTTTCCAAATTGTGTTAGGTTTGCCTTTCCGCTTGCAGAACCAGCTGTAATATTAGGGAAGCAAACTTATGGAAACACAGCAGTAACTGCAGTTAGTCATTCCTGGCATTCCAAGGCAAATTCTAATTCTAGACCTAACTCTAATCCTAAATGTTGATGTTGCTTTTTCCCTACCAGCAAATTCAAGTACAGCGAGGAGGGTTGCTTTTAACAAGTGATTCCTTCAAGCAGAATACCAAGTATGATCTGCCAGCTCCTAGCAGTACCTGTCCAGACTCTTCAGATAGCCCCACTGGCAACCGAGAGCAGCTGTCATGTACTAGCACATACCACTTCTATCAAGAAAAAATTTAAGATGTAAACCAACTACATGTATCACAGGAGCTCCCCCTTGTATTCTGCTTGTCCTTTCTCTCTCTTCCTTAGTCATCCTGTCTGTGTGTGGAGAATACCTTACAGTACTTCCCTTATCTGCCATGGCTCTATTAGCAAGGGAACAGTTTTAAAAAGAATAAAAGGTAGCTGTAAAATGAAGAGGAATAAGCTACAAATAAAACAAATAAGCACTGGGTTCAAGTGCAGCAAGGAAGATTTGGGTTAGACAGTAAGAAAACCTTTCCATGGTTTGAATGGGTAATTACTGAAACAGATTTTTGAGATGATGCTTTTATCTCTCATTTATGGGTGGGGGGACTGGGGACGGACGGGATGGAAAGGAGCAAGAGTCTATGCAGGAAAACAACAGACACTGTCTTGCTCATGAAGAGGAGGTTTCATAGTCCCTCTTAACTTTGTTTTCTGTGATTCATATCTAAATAGCAGAGCCAGGTAATACAGGAGAGAACTACTATAGCTAAACACAAATCTCTGTATTCATTCCCCATGAGACTGAGCAGCTGACCGTCTCTGGATCCCTGCAGTGAACAGCACTGTGTCCCATACAAGCTCCAGGTCTAAATGATCCAGCTGGTTTCTTTAAAGTATCAAGCACAAAATAGTTCTTGTATTTCTTCACTGCACCTTGATTTTGAGTCTATGCTTTTGCAATAATTAGATACCAGTCAGACTCAAGCTCTGAAATGCTTTAAAGGGACAAAATTTGTACCTTCGCTAGCATAACAAGTCTGATGCACTTCTGTCTTTAAGGATGTTCTCATCTACTTGTTCACACTCTTTAGATGAGAAATGTGGGTTTCAATTAAAAAGCAAGCATCTCTATTACTCAGTTGTCACACTAAAATAGGCACTTTGGTCACAGTATCCTCCAGAAGTCTTTGCAGAGGCCAGTCAAACCCTTTCACTAACACTTAAGCAAGTCTGTTTTGTCAAACCCAGCATCTGAGCGGGAGTGGCAAACAGCATGAACCCACACCAGTAAAAATTAGAAAAAGAAAACATGATAGAAGAGAGAAACACAAAAGAATGAGGTACAGAACACAGACAGTTTAACTGAAAGTTTAAAAGGTATTTTAGGAGCTGAAGGAGGGAAAAAAAGTAAATCTCTAGATGATTTATAGAAGCCATAAGAAATTATGTGCTTTAGCACTTAACACTGTAACTACTATATAATGTACTACCCGATTGCAGAATTCCTTGCAATTAATGAAAGTATTATTTCTTTCTTGCAGATTGTACTCTGGCATAACACACATAGGAAAGAACTGTTAGCAGGAATCATTTCCTAAATGTCCTGATTAATATAAAATGAGTCTATTCTTAGTTTCAGTGGTCAAATTCTGCTTGTAAGAACCACTTTACCTGTTAGCTTGAGACACGTTTCTCTCGGTGCCGAAATGAATAGGGGATTTTGGTTGTTGTTTGTTTTCTCTTGTGTATCCTTATCTAGCACTAGAAGAGCTGTCAATCATTGTCCATTACCTTTTCTGAACATCTCCTGTAAGTGTCATAGCAACCCTACTTTGTTCTGCATGGATGCGGCAGGTTCTCTTCTCACACTGCCAAAACCACAGCTCAGTGAAGGAGAGACGAGAATGAGTCAAATTCTCACAGTTACATTTGCAAGAGGTTAAGAGCAGCAGCTCACAGCAGGACATCCCCTCCCTCTCCATCCCTGAGGGTGAAGTAGAGCTCAAGCTCTGCCCATCCTTGCCCCATCCCATGGGGTGATGATGGCCATGAGAGGGCTTATTTGTTCTAATCCACCCTAGAGCCATGAGCGGTGTGGCTGCAAGAGCAAAGAGGGCCTAGATCAGGCTTGAACCTTACAGCATGCTGATGTGGGCACCCACTACCAGGGAGGCAGGCAGGTTGCATGCACGATATAATATAGTTATGAGTCAAGGTGAAGACAGTTATGGGACAATGGACACATTATACAGCAGCCACCTGTGCCACCACCTGCAGGAAAAACATGACTTGAGGATTTGGCATCACAGGCAAGACCCTGCCAAGGGCAGCATACGTATAACCTCTGCACCTTCAGGGTAGGCTTTTTCATGTCTGTGGAAGCTTGCACTAGATACAGCTTTACTGAACCGAGTAAAAAAGCAAAAACTCCAAAACCAGAAATGCTAATAAGTGGTAATGAAAATTTAACTTTCTGGAGGAAATAAAAAAATTATTTGACTATGGTGCTGTTTATCACTTGAAACTAAACAGGACTTCAGAGAAACATAACTGACGAAACAGAAGGAACCAAAAAAATTCCATGGCTCAATCAGCTTTATATGTATGTGTGTGTATATATAGTTAGTTAAACTGGTGCCTAAAAAAAATGCTTTGTATAATTACCATAGTGTTATCTCACTCTTGATGAAGAGTATAGTGGCACAACATAACAAATTCTCTGTCCGCCAGAGGCCTGTAGCACCCATGACTTGTCACGTGTATAAATCTAGCTCTTTAAGACCGTTTCTTAAGTACAGAATATTTTGTGATTCCCTTATAAGTTGTGTCATGTTGGATGCTACAAAAGGACCTCTGAAGTCTCGTATGCCCCCACCTGGTGAAAATTCAGACAAATTCCGAGTTTCAGTGGTATTTCAGCTTCTCTAAAATACTGTTCTGGGGCTGCCTCATAATTTTTCATTTTTAAAACTGTCCCTTGCAATGACATTTGCAACGTTGCTCTGAAACGAAAAACTTGGAAGAACAGTAAGAACAGTTCAATATCTCAGTTCTCAAATGGTACTTCACACTTCACAGGAAGGGCTGTTTATCACTCTAGAAATATGAGCAAGTATTTTCATTTAAACAGGTTCTGCTCTTGTCCTCTAACAGGCAAACTCTTTGCCTTTTAGAGAAAACAGTTGGTTAGATGCAACCACAAAATGTATTTCTTTGATCACTGTAAATAGCTGACTTTTATTTATACAATGTGATTTAAGCTTTAGCACAGCTAGTAAGATGCTAGTAAGTGCAGCACATTCTTTGGGAATCTTCCTGTCTGAGTTTTCTCTAATATTCCTGAAAGTTCAAAACCAAAAAACTGAACTGCGACACCGTTATGAGGACTCCAAGTCTGTATATGCATCTCACGCCAGCTCTTGCTGCAAAGCATTGCGGGCAGGACATAACTACAGATGAGATTTTGGCTGAAGGCACCTGTGCTTCTTCCAGTAGCAAGAAATTGGTTGTCTGGTGGAGCACATTCCTCGTACTTTCAAGGTCAAAGTGAGTGCTAAGCTGTGGTCATGACTGAGTTGTTCCCTAGTCAGATGGACAGAGAATTTTGGGGGGAGGCTGATGGAGGAGGAAAGGCTGTGTTCGTCTTCTCTCTTCTGCTCCGCTGGTGGTACGTCATCACAATTTTTGAGACCTCATTTTCAAATGTGAGAATTTTGCTGTCTGTTCCAAGAAAAGAAATACAAGTGCCCCCACAGCTATGCATGTGTTCAGGGAGTGCGAATAGCATGCTAAGCAAGGTAGGCACATTTGCCTTCTTTCTTTACCTTCAGGAAAACAAAACACATTTGAGCATGTTGTCAAAGCCGAATACATGTAGAAAATAAGGGGAAGTATTGCCAAAAATACTGTTGACATTTTATGCAGTTTGTTTTTCTTACACCTGCAAACCATACAGTTTGCTTAAAACTTGGTTGTGTGCTTACTCGCAGATGTCAATGTGAGCAAATATTCTTGAATAAATCTGAATCGATAGCAGACTTGACGAAATACAGTTAAAGAACTCCGCATTCCCAAAACATTCTTAGAAGTTTCAGATTTATTAAGTTTCAGTTATCCCATCAGGAAACAGAAACAAAAAGAAGATAACATACATGATTAAACCCATGGTTGCAACAGTGGATGCTCATGAATAACATATAGTAATTACTCAACTGCAAACGAATTTTTATCTTGTGGTAATGCCGTTCATATGCTGCGTCAGCACATAGAGCAAGCTCCCCTCCTGAGCAGCTCACTACTTAACAAGCACATTTCATCAGAGTGTTCAGAAAAACAGAACACATATTTCAACACGTTCACCGATGATTTGTGAACTAAAAGTGGCTCACTTGTCCTCTATGTTATTTTCAGTAAAACATTCACTATATTCTTCTTGTAAGGTTGCAGACCTCAGCTGTCTTCTGCCAATGCAAAGGAAATGTAGAACATGCAACTAAAAATGTCACTTGAAAGGTACACCTTAGATTAGATCTTGTATATTACTAAACACTTCCTATTGAGGTACTGGCAGCTTTTTTATTGTATTCACTATAGTACCTTGCAGCAAATGCTCAGCTTCTCCTAATCACTTTTCTCTACCACATTTCCCAGTTTCAGCTGAGGCATAATTAAGCAGGATTACTGAGTGGCTGTAAATAAGATATCCTGTGCTAGGCATTTATCTGGAGACATTCATTATGAATAAACACATTTTCACTTCATTTTAAGGGATGTTCTTTTAATAAAGATGCATATATATTGCGGCTATGTTGCAGCATGAATGCTCATGTTCTCTAGTTATTCGGATTGTTTGGGATGTATTATTTCTGGTTTAGTCAATATTGTGTTGTAAGAAGATGAGATTTGGAAAAGAGCTGTCTAAAAATAGAACTGCTGATCCCACAATGGTCGTTACTTTACCCTCAGGCTTTATGCCTAACTGAACAGAAGTGCTTGCTGAGGTGTCGATGCAATAACCTCATTGAATGTACTCTGCTATTTCAGGCTTATCACTTCAGCATCTCTACAGACTCTAACTTTGAAATCCGCATTTCCTAAACCACACGTATTACAGCAAAGAGCTATGTTCTGTGCAAATCTTATGTTTAAATAATTTCAAGATATAATGAAGACTAAACATGCAGACTAAATATATGCAGGAACACATCTACGCTAGGCAAAATGCTTATGATGGAGCTGTTTGTAACAGAGGGGAGCTTATCTCATTCTAAACTATTGTTTGGTTTTCTGTGAGTCATGGTTCTTTTCCCTGGATTTTTCAAAATATACTCAGTACTACATTCTAGTACCTTCCACAGACTACATTTAAAACACTATAATCATAAACCATACGCTACTCAATACCTGCAGGCACAATCAGTTATAATTCAATTGGTTAGCCTTGCTAAATGCTGCAAGGGTCCCAACCACCCAGCTGAGGTGAGATTTTACTATTTGCTTCAAAGGAGTAGCAGCAGACAAAACCAAGACAGCTGACGTGCAAGTCTCAAGGAGAAAAGAAGCCTTGGGCTGCTAAATGTCAAAACCACTTACTTCTCCACCCACCCAAGTGCCGAGTCAGCTGTGTAGTTTGAAGATAAATGACCCACTGAGTCTAAACACAACCGCTTTGGCAATTTGCAATGCCTGAAAGGAGGGTATTTTAATCTATCATGTGGCTTACTTTATCAAACCCGTAACACCATCTGAAGTATAATAACTTTGTTTCCAAATTAACAACGCATAAACCTATGAGCAAAACAGAATAGCTGTAAAGCGCCGGTAGACTCCTAACTGCACTTCATTTTCCAGTAAATGTATTGCTGAGCAGATGCAGGGGTGGTCTTGTGAGAGAGTTAAAATGGATGCTGTGCTCCCTTGCAACATTCCTGTGAAAATGCCATGCAAATACTAAACATCATTCCTTTTAATTTCTTTTCTTTTTCTCCTCCTCACTGAGCACAACCTTTCAATACAGAGTGGTTAGCAGGGTAGTGCTTGGGATGCTTTCACCAACAGCCCCCAAACAGAAGTTAATCCAGACACGGAATCTTGTTCACAAAATCCTGTGTTGACATCATCTCTACTTGTTTTGCCTTGAAAGTAAGCAAGTGTCCATCAAAAAGGACAATAATAGAACAGATCTCACTTGATCCCAGAAGCACTTTCCTCAAATGGACCTATATATTTTGCAGCCACTTCAAGGAGAAAACGAAAATCAGTGTCAATAATGCCTTTAAAAAACAAAGCAAAAATATGCTGCACAATGCAAGGAGAGGACTGGAAAGCAGGGCATAAGCAGGGAAGTGTTCAGATGATGATCCGTGAAGTGCAGGGCTTGGGTTGCTTTGATGTGGCCTCCCCAGGTCCTACAAAGATGCTGGGATGCAATCCAACTGGTATCTAGTGTTTCAGGCATGTAGTGGACCAGTCCCCCAAATATTAGCAGAAAAATTCCTTAACTAGTCCGCAGGACAGAAATTTTCCGGAAAGATGTCCTGCGTAGCTAATTTCAGATCCCTGTAGAAGCATGGGCAGAGCTACTATATGGGCCTCCAGGAGCACCTGTTCTTGCCACTGCCAAGGAGGCAGGCAGGCATTTATTTCAGGAGGGTACATTTGATGAACACCGTTTGTATCTATCAGTTAGGTGCACTGCTTATCTCATACATAAGGACATCCTACTGACCTATTCTGAACTTCAACTTCCCTCATATTAAAAGTGCGATAAAGAGATACAGACGTGGCACACTTCACAAGAAAGTAATTGATATTATCTATAAAGGAATTTTTACCATGATCTCACAAATTCATGTAATTTTTTGTCAATTACTAGCAGTGAATTTTTTAAATGTGTACATAAATTATTTCTAATGGTAAATGCCGTATAGAGATGGTAGATTTCCATCACACTTCATTATGAACAAAACCATATTTGGTATCTTGAACTTTACTCACGTGGGCTCGGCCCCAAAATTACATTTTAAAATGAACATTTCAATGGATATCTGACCATTCAAACCAAATGGAAAAACCCCATCTGTCATGTGCAGGGTTTCCCTTGTATTTCTAAATCACCTTGAACCCAACAATCTCAGCAGACTTTTCCAAATATCAGTCAAGTTTTGCAACGGATCTGTAAGACTGCATTAAGACTAACAAACACAGCCACTGCTGGTAGGAAATTGCTGATGTTTGTAAGTGACTGGTCCTTAACAGTAATTTTCCCCTCAAAAGTCAAGTGTACGCTCCCTGTATATGCTAGTGGAGCCATGATTACTTAACTCTCACAGCCAAGGAGGGAGATGAAAATGTGAATTTGAAATAGTTAATTGCATTAAGGGATGGAAGCCAGAACCATGCAAAATTATTAAATTAAAATTCTGAAGATTCATTCACAAACACAATTCATAAATAATTTAATCAGAACGATTATTTTGTATTCTATTCCTTCAGTTGTCCCTAGCTGTTTGTGGTGTAAGAGTGCTGTTTCCTAGCTAGTCCAAGTCAGATGGTATTTGCAGACATGATGTGACATATCTGCTACAAATTTTATTATTTAAAGATGCTTGGATCCATCATACTTACACGCTACATGGCTATTATAGCCACTGTATTGTTATCTGGTAAACATAAGCAATTCAACTCCAACATAAAAATCTTATTATTGAAATAATAGTTCAGTCAAGATAATTCAATGTTAAGGGAGAAATCTGGTATTTCTCAAAAAATAGTGTTTACCTAAATTAGTATTTTTAATTGCCTTGTATTAAATCTGAAGAATACAGAAATTGGTTACCTGTGTTTTAAAACTGTATTTGTTTGCGATATTAATCTATAGGGACCAAAGCTTGTATGAAGTTTGTTAACCAGGATATACAATCACAGGTATTATAGGTTTCATATGCAAAAGATTATACACTAAGGTTTGGATCTCCACCTGGGAAATTAGAAGGCAACAACTCCAAAGCAATAAATAAAACCCAAGTTTAAGTTAACAAGCATGCTCATTAACGCAGTCTGTTTACTGTCTGAACAGGAGATGGCTCCAGCTAGCCATACCCAAGGGACACTAGCATTTCTTAAAGGCAATGTTTCATTATCATTAAGTCATAAATTATGAGGAATCTTGCAGAGGAGGTGTGAATATAATGCAATCTGAAGGAAAACATGAATATGCAAAACCAGGTTTGTCTCCAGATACAAATCACTTCAAGTGTGAGCAGTGTCCAGAACTCGGGAACTTAAAAAGAGGCAGTGATCCTCTGTAACTTATCTGTTTCTAAATTTTGTAACTGTGTTAATATTGGGATTACAGAAAATACATATTTAGCTTACATTAGACAGTTGTCTGATTTTGAAAGTGAGTGCTGGGAACTACCAAATTAAATGGCATTCCATCCATCCATACCAGGGTCATGATCTCAAAACCTGGAGTATTTTGTATTTCATATTGGACTAGCACTTTCTAATACTCCAGAATATTCAAAAACTTATTGGCTTTCTGGAAAGCAACACATTTTAAGCATAGTTTTATCTAGTCTGTCTTAACAGAGCTAGCAAATTAAAGAGTGCAGCTTTTACCTCTGCTCCAACTGATTTCAAAGTTCCATAGCAGAAGAAAAGTTTAAATCAAGGACTTCCCTCTTTACAGTCAAAAAGTTTGTTTATGGAGGTGAATTTTAGTGGGTATATACTTGGGAAGGACAAGCCATCTGCCTAGAATCATTACAAAAACCATTTACATTGCCACTTGCTTTTGTATGAATAAAAATCTAATAACAATTTTTAGCTACATGAACAAAATAACAGAAAGCAGAGTACTCTACTCCTCTCGCTTTCCAGTAACAGAGAAGAATCAGTACTTGCTGGTTCCAGGAAAAAAAGAAAGAGGAAAAAAGGATTTTCTCAATAAAAATCAGAACAGTGGAGGAGAATTGTTTCAAGACATTTGGGAATTCACATACATGATATCAGCATTATTCCAGAGCTGCTTAGGTGTTATCCAAACCTAGAAAAGCCAAAATCCTTTCAAAATCTCTTGGGAAATAAGGATCTGGGCAGACGCTCAGAAAGAAAGCAGCCTTGTTCCAAATGGAGCTGCTAACCTTATTGGAAACTTGAGTTCCCAATTGCTAGCAGATACCACTATCTACCTCAAAGTGCGCATAGAGCAAAACTGGAACATAAACTGGAGACCCTCACTTTACTTTCATGCGCACGGGACAGGCTTTTTGTATTTTCGTTGCACTTATATATATAGATTAAAATTTATGTCCAGATGAAACTCTTGATTTTGACTAGTTGTCCAAATTGCAGAAGTCTAAAGGTAAAAGAGAATAAAACATTAAATCAATGCAGAATAAATTATTTTCTAAAGCATTTATTTTTTTAAAGATGCTCTGGCTAACATCTTTGTGATTTTTTCTGTATGTAACAAATATCTTATTTTTTCTCCTCTTTGATTTTCCTGTGGTTTAGCTTCCATTTTACCTGGGTCTCCTCAAGAAAGCAATGCGATCATCTTCAGACTTACCCCAGGTATAGATCCAGGGTGACAGGGTGGCCAAGGACACTGTAGCACTTACTGTTACCAGTGCAATATGTGTGTCCCAGGTTAAGTCTGACTGCAGTCTTGCAGTTAAACCACGCGTGCACACTGCCTGGACTCCACCTGGTTCTGTGAATATCTTCAAAAGCCTGCCAGAGTATTGTTCAGCAACCTACACAACCACGTGCTTCAGTCCTTTTATCAGAGTAAGGATCACACATGGACACAGATCCCCTCATTCTTGACAGACACCTAAAAGCCTGGGTAAAGGAAATGTTTTCCTGCCTTTATGTTTTGCAGATTTCAATGAAACCAGCATCCTCAGAGTTTACCAGGAGAGCTGAAGCCCACATTAAAACAAAACAAAACAAAAACAATGTTCCATACATTTCTATCCTCCTATAGCGTTTTGAGGTACTGGTATCAAGTTGGTAATGCACAAACATTTCTCTTCCCCTTTGAAGAGACTTGAACTTGCGTTCCCCTGGGGAATGCTCTAACTGTCCAGCTATACGTCACTGCAGAGTATGTTGTCTGAGTCCTTCTTGTTAAAACCATTCCCCTCAGACTAATTAAATATTAATTTGGTCAAGAAGCAGCATGACGTTGCTGCCTTACAGCTAGCATATTCATTTGGGAATCATTTTTAAGCAGTGAAATGTTTACACCATGCATTGGCTGAAGGAGAGGATGAAATAAAAGTCTCCCTTGAAGTCTCAGTAAGTGCCCTAACCATGAAGATACCAAGTCTCCACTGAGCCTTATTTTTCACAAGTAGAACATCTTCAGCAGGAGAAGACATGATGGCCTTTACACCCCCAGGCATGTTTGTTAGCAAATTTATCAGAGCTAAATGATACATGGGCTCAATTACCTGAATACTGGATAATTTCTACCATCCCACATGTTTTGTGGATGAAAAGGCACCCATATGTGCTCTAACACATGTCTGTGACTGCCAGTAGTGGATAGACTCCACCACGGAGACAGGAGACATACTGAAAATACACATTCTCCTTTGGATTTATCACTGTAAGCTATCAAAAATTGGCAGCCACGTTAGTGAGTTTTAGGAGTTCAGGTCTGATTTACCTATGTATACCAGTATACAGAGCCTATGTATCTAATTGAGGGCTTTGGATCTCATGAGACCAAAATCGTTTTGTGGATGTGGCTCTACAGAGATGGATACTATTGTGGCAGAGAAAGGAGCTCTATTCTTTAATACCCTAGACTATCGTCTTAACAACTAGGAAAAGCACAGCCCAACTCTCCTAATGAGCTCGTCCTTTGTACTGTTTTTATAGCACCTGTTTTTATAGCACATACCACAATGAGACAAGGGAAGGATAAACAAAAGCAAATTCATTTTCTGACTTGCAACCAGCCTTTTGGGTATGGAATGGAGTGGGAGGGATGTGGAAACGGGTTGTAGTCATTAAGCTGTGGAATCAGCAATTTGTTTAGCTCCCACAAAGCCCATGACAAAACATTCACTGAGTTAATGCAAATGTTTCAGCCCTAAGTAACATGCAATAATACTCCGCAGTCTTTTTATTATGGGAAAAAAAATAAAAACCTTCCCTCTGTGCCGAAAACGCAAGATACTTAATACCACCTTCAAGAAAAAAGTCTTTACTACGCCTAACAAACAGTAGCTAACTCAGAAAATAACTCCAGTCATACTGGCTCTGCTCCCCAGACAGCTGACATCCCTTTTTGGGTTTTTGGCATGTTATCTTGTGCCTGTAAAGATACTTGACAACAGTTTTTTCCCCTGTTCCATTTTTTTGGGCTTTAGATTAAAAATGCAAACATATGGGAAACAGCATATACATTGTTTGCAATAAGCAGCAAGAGGCCTTCACTGTTTTACGTTTTGAACAAGACATGAAGGTTGGTCAGTCTATGGTTAGAAAAGAAGCTGAGTTCAGAGTTCAGCTTTCACACAATTTCTGTTCCATTTACAGGCTCCTCTGTAAATAACTTAAAATACAGCACACTGGCACTGCATCATATTTCACTACATGGAACATAAAGAAGAATAGTCATTGCTTGGATGAGCAGCCAGAGTACCCAAGATGCAAGCGAAGAATTGTTGGAAACGAGTTAGTTCAGGTCAAAGGGTTGTTACACCAGCTAGTACATAGCATATGAGTCAACCGCTGATACAGAGAAACTCTGAAGATCAGCAATGGTCTCCTGTAAGAACAGGGAAAGAAGATGAGCTTAAAAAAGGCCATCAGGAAATTGTTTAAATATTCTGCCAACAGAAAATTATTCTCTAGCACCTTGGCAAGGATCCTACTAAGTGACTTCTTCAGTGAAGCACAGTGGATGAACTTTTTAGTATTCTATGCAAAAATGAAAGAACAACCGTAAAAAAGAAAAAAAGAGAGGGGAAATAGCTATAAAAATATATGTTCTGCCCAAGTATGCTGTAAAGAACTTGATGTTTGTGAAAGCAGGAAGTTATTCAAACATCCTAAGTTTTAATTAATCCTAAGTTTGAACCTTCATTCATGAAGACCCTTCACCATAACCATTTTTACCCACTTGCAATCAGCAAGTGCTAAAATTTGTAGAGTGCCTATGGCAACAAACTAGAAGTCTACAATCTCAAAGTCACCTCTCAATGTCTATGTTAAAACATATGGAAGATGTCCAGAGAACTACATTTTTCCTGGAAATCTTCAAAAGGGGATTCATGGAATAAAGTCAGGAAATTTGATTCCTCTTTCAAGGTACTGAACACAGATAGTCCTAAACATGATGAATAATTTTACCAGGAATAAAATGTTTTACAGTAGAAACAAAAAGAAACAGACATTTATTTTCCTAATAGTGGCTGACCACTTCTCAGCTGTGTGCAACACACAAACACACATACGCAATTTGAGAATATTTTTCTTCTCAGACCAACCTAGCAAATCCAAAATAGTGTTCATTAACCCTTTTTTTTTGTAATTTTTAGTTAATTAGTATAAATGAAGCAAAGAACATCTTCATATTGACAAAAGCATTTAACAGTGAATAAACGAAGAAAATGCTTGAGTTACTTCTACGTTTTCATCCTGTAGCAAGATCGTTTTATGAATTAAATTCTATGAATTCTTTCCATAAAGTTCTATAGTCCTCTAGACTGGAGGGAAATTCTTGAACTTAGAGAATTTTTGATCCAGGCTTAGGTCTAATATATGCAGCAGAAACTTATCCTCAGTACATAAATACTAAAACAAGAAAAAATATTAATAAACTGATGTGGAGAATACACAGAACTGTATCTGTAGAATTTCTGTTCTAAGAATCAAGCAAATGTTCCCTTGCACATAAACTGAAAAAAATGTCTTTTAAATAGACTATACCTGCAAGAACCTGAAAATTAGTACTTAATTATTTTTAATTTTGTTACTGTTGAAAAAGAAATGAAGGATAGCAGAGTAGATGGTATTGATCAAACCAAGAGATTGAAATACTCAACGTACCTATAAAATTATGCCCAGTAACTGGCTGATCAGGAAGAAATAACCATAGATTTCCTCTTTATTAGGATTCTTGCCTAGGAATTCTCCATAAATGTAATGGGGAAAGGATATTTTTTTATTCACAATTTAAAAAGGCAGAATTTTTTATATTTATGAATGTAGTATTTAGACATACTACAGAAAAGATAGATAATTTATATTCTTTCTCCTTTGGGGAACTGGGAGGAGGAAAATACTTTAGCAAAGAAATTGCGTGAAAAATGAGTCCGAATGAAAGTCTGAAGAAGCTATCAAAGAAAGCTATCAAAGAAACAGATGAGTTGCAATAAATTTATGTGTCTATTCTACCTGACTTACAGAAATAACTGAAGTAAAGAAGTAAAAATGGTATTATTTTAAGACAATCTCAAGATTTTTTGAAAGATTTAATATTTGTGACTTCAAACTTCTTTATTTAAAAATAAATTATTTGAGGAGCACTCAGGTCACATTTTCAAGCTTCTTATTGAGTAACCACACAATAGTAAATGTAATTTAGAAAAAAAAGAAAGCTGAAAGTCCCAAGGTGATCCCCTAAGGTCAACTTCTTTTTTTTTTAAAAAAAAAAAGAAGATATATTCACTGTATCTGATACATTTGGCAACATCCCAACTTTCCTCCCCTCCTACAACAAAAAACATGTGACAACTCGAGTGCAGAAGACATTATACTTAAAAGCCACAGACTCTCCTTGTACTTCATCCTAGGGCTTTAGTGGAAACCTCCACGGTCCCATCTCACCGGCTTCCTTCCTCCTAGTCAAGGGGAATACAATAGATTTACTCAGAGGGACCCTTTCCCAATGCTATGAATTGGCCTGGGATGAAGCCTACTCCAGAGAAGTGACCCTCCAGCACTGTGAAACTCCTTGCTTAAAAAAATACATCACTACTCACAAGACTCACACAATTTTCCTTTTCCTCCCATGCCAAGTTTGAATGCAACTCCCTTTTCCTCCACCTAACCAAGCTGGCATCAAAACAATTATTCCCCCAGTATTTGTGTGTTGCATACCTAATGCTCTCAAGTCAAAATAAGAATGCAATTTGAGAGGAAAATTGCTGGAACATTGCAGGCCTGACTCTGATTTTGCTGATCTTATGGAAACAATGTCCCACAAATACATTGTGCCTGTGCGCCACACTCGTGCTGAGCGTTTCAGGCCTGCTTTCCATGAGCCAAACTGTTGATGTCGTTTAAGAAACATGCACAGGACAATTTCATACAGTATTCACAGCCCTGCTCAGCAAATGTCCTCCCTGCAATGCAGGGTGCTTTTCCATAGTGCTTAATTCAGCTTGTTAAAGAGCCTTCCAGCCTGTCCACCAGCCAGGTCCTGAAGAACACAAAATGCACTGGAGTTCAGTAATGCTTTGGAGGTAAATATTCTTATATTAAAGGTTACAGAAGATTTATGTCTCAGGGAAAAGGGCTTCCAGATACTGAAGACATTCCTTTTTTTGCTTGTCTCTCAAAGTTACAGAGACACAGCTGATCCTCCATACCAGGTTTATGAATTATGAACTGTTCGTAAACCTGGATGGGAAAGAAAGAAAGGACAAAAAGCCGAATCCACATACTGAACATTTATTTAAAACATCTAAGGTGCTGGAAATGGGAATAATTGGTTTTTAAACTTTGGAGCATACGGACAGTATTTGAATGTATAGTAACAGATAAAGATCAATATTTGGAACAGAATTTATTTTTTTTTTATTCTTATTCTTCAAGGCAGTTTTGCTTTCCTGCATTCTTTTGTTAAAAAAGAAAAGCCAAAGCTAGAACACCAGTGCCCAGAATCTGGACCAGACAACAGCCTCTTCTGTATTCACTCCCAGTACAGAAAAAGCAGGGATTTTTCCACTTTGCACAATTCACGGTTTGCTGCAGTGATGCCACCAAGCCAGCAGCGTGTATACCTCAATACAAATTAGTAAGGGCTATTATTCTGCTATTTGTCATAAAAATTCTCTGTGGGAACATAGAACACATATTTCATTTCACCACATCAGAAGCAGGCTTGACAGCAAGGCCTAACTTAGTGTGCCTCCTGCAGTTAGCAACAAAAAACTTTCAAATAGTTTCTCAGATAACGCTGACATTTCATGAGGGCATAGAATTTTGCTAATGTGCCATCCCATTGAGGGACTTTTGCCTGACAAACAAGAAACAGAAATCCTTGCGCCAATACCACCACCACCAATTCCTACTGACATCAGTAACCGGCCTGAGACCTTCAGCATTCACAGATTAGCTGAAAATATATCATTAGTCACAGTAGATCATATTGTTGCTGACTGTTAGCCATTGATTTTCTATTTAGCTTTAATGGCAAATTTAGCACTTGCTAAAACTGCCAAATTAACAGCATTGAGTAGAAAACTGAAGTCACTTCAGAAGTAAAAAAAAAATTAAAGACAATCCAAATTTTTCCACGTTGTCAATATTTGCTCCTTGGAGCAAGTCTGAAAAAAAAGAATCTTCTATTTTACTACTCATTTCACTTTGGTCTCTATAGAGACAGCTCAGAAAAATGCTAATTTATAGCAGGATTTAAAAACCCTGACAAGAATCCTTAGTCATACTCTTATTTCATTTCCCTGATAAAATTCCATTAGCTGGATATTAGTCTCCAAGAAGAATTAACAGCTTATTAGAAGACCTTCTCTACTCCATATCTACCTGATGGATTCCCTCTGGCCAAATTACTAGAATATGGAAGGGTACAGTATATAGCTCAGCATAAAGCTTCTGCATTTGTGGGTAAGAATGTGTTTGTGGCTTTATGTAATCACCAACCACAAAGGCACCTCAATCCTTTAGAAAAAGTACACATTTCATCTTATGCATTCTAATCTTTACACTTTTTGAAGCCCCACCTTCTCTCAAATTGTGGACTAAGAGGTAGGATTAGTGTCAGGAAATGAACTGTCAAAAACATTGGTGTTTTTTTCTAGAAAGTTAGTTAATACAACCAAGGTCAGTCTTTGCTTTGAACAAAAGTAAAATCAAGAAGTTAATTTCTCCTGTCCTCTTGCATACTAAGGTTATAATCATTGCATGAAAATTATTTTTAAAGAAATTAATAAAGCCTACAATAAGAAGGATATAAAAGAACTTTGGTGAGAGAATTACCAATACACCTCTTACAAAGACCTCCGTCTCCACCTTTTATAGGGGAAGTCTTGGGAAAGAATGAAAATAATCTTCCCCTGCCACCCTCCACCCCTAAAAAGCCTGTTTTCTCTTACTAGGAATAAGTAACCTACTAAATCTTGCATTTTCGTGGGTAAGGGTCGAAGGAGGGCATGTGGCAAAGTGAAAAATACATAATGAAGTCACAGTCTGGCATTATTAGCAAACCAAAAAATGCCATCATAGTAATGAGAGCTTGGAAGATGCAAGGAATGTAAAACCTAGCATTGACTACTGAAAGCAATCCTGCCAGTAAAAGGCATTATTTTTCTTAATGAATATTTTATCCAGAAGGCTTTAATTTCCCAAATTCCTGCAGCTGAAAACCTAAACAACTGAGGATGAAGTCAATATATAAAACAACAACAACAAAACCCCCAATCGCTTCCCAAACCTTTTTCAAAATTCCCAAACCTTGAATAAATTAAACGAGAACTTGTCAGAAACCATTAGTCTCTGTGGACTTTGGTGAGGCTAACTGAATGTAAGGACTATCAAAATGTAGCAAATAATTTAAAATTTCTTTTTCAAAGGATACAGAAGAAAGCTGGCAGAGCCTCAGTCACTTCACTGTTTTCAGCCCCAAAGTGCAATCCGGATGCTCTGGGGCATAGTAAGGAATATGAGTTGCTACTAACTACTTTTCAGTAGTGCCTTTGATATTTTCCTTCCCCCTCACCCTCCTGTTTCCTGTGATACCTTTCAGTTGCAAATTTTAATCCTTGTTTGTAGTGTTTATTAGATGGTTTTAGAAAATGTTTTACAGGGTGGGTCAGTTAGGGCTTGTGGACTACTTTCTATAGACCACTGAAGACTAAATTATCATTATATGGGTTCCTGTGTTTGCAAGAACAGGAGGTTGCATTCTGTGACCCAAGTGATCCTGTCGAGGCTTACAGGCAAATGTATCAGGAGGAAGATGAAAAGAAAAACTCCAGCATTGACCTGCTAGAAGTCATATGTGAAATAAAAGCACTGAGACACCAATAAACAGATCTCCCAAGTACCTTGTCTCTGACTGACTGCTATACACCACGCTTTCCTTCACTGTTGCCCCTTCCTCCCACTTTTGATTCAACACTTACTTTCCTCAAAGCCTAAATGTGACACAAAAATCCTTCTTCAGACTCAAAAAATTTTCTTGTCCCTCAAATTTGCTACTTTTGCCTAAATGTTGTTTACCAGTTATCTCAGATGATTTGAGGCTTGCTTTATTCTGCTCTGCAAAATACTAGTGTTTCAAGCATCTAAACCCTGTAAAACAGGATTTAGATGAAATTAAAAGTGGGTATAAATTTCCCAGAGTGCAGTAAGTGGAAGCCTGATGTTCCAGAGTGTTTCTGCTACACTGGTGACAAAACCACTGACCCTGCTGGAGTCATACTATCAAAAACGAGAGGACATTAAGCCCATTTATTGACATCATGTGAATATTACAACCATTTTTACAGTCTTTTTCATACAAGTCACTTTCTAGAAGACAGCAGAGTTACTCCCATGAGTACAAGACTGACTGTGTATAAAAAATCATAAAGTGAGCCAAATAATTGGAGAAAATGAAATGCTGATGATAATTGACATAATATATTAATGCTAGAGCATGGCTGTTTAAAATCAACAGAACTACAATTTGAGTACAGTCTTCGAAGAGAAGAAGCATAGGCATTAAAATATTCTGTTATTCACTGCTGCACAAATTTCTCTGAAAATCAGACAACACAAAGTTTCCATGTATCTTTTGTTTTCTGCTCTCCTTCATATTCAAAGGAAAATGATCTCTTAGAGCTAACTGACTCTATGTTTTTCCATACTACTGTATGCTAGTGGATACAGAAGTAGACTTACTTGAAAGTAGGAGATGCACATTAGATGATTTACTGGAAGATACTGTGCTGAATAAAATATTTTCCATCTAGCTTGACTAATCACTTGACAGTATTTCTGTTTGGGAAGAAGATCTGAATCTTTCTGTACCTTCACCCTGCCAGACTCCATGTAGCCACAAAGAGTTTGCAAACAGGGTAATTTATGAGCTCACAATCCTGAGACGACCAGTGTTGAGGGCAATAGGTAGCAATTAAGGGATCTATCTGTTCAAGTGTATCTTTTTGCCAAGGTTAGGGTAGACAAGACATGAATACAGAAGGACGGAGGATTAGCCAATCTCACTTTGCTGGTGAGTGAGTGAGGCATAGATCAGTGAGATGAATTCACGCACTAAGAAAACACAAGGAAGTGAAGCCAGAGCTGTCAAAACCCCCAAGTCTTATTCATTTTCTTCTAACCCACCTTCATGGCTACTGTTTCAGACTGTGCTATCCCACCACAGCGTTTCTCTCTCCGCCTGCAAGTTTCACGAGAAAGCAACACGTCCCGAAGCACCTCGTTTTCCAAAGCTTTACAAAACGTCACTGGATGAGTATGGCGGGTCTTTTTGGTGGAGGTGTTTTAAAAAAGCTGCATTCTCTTTTTGAAATGAATTATTAATGCAAACAGGGTAATTTATGAAGTACTGCCAGTTAAAGTCTAAATAGATCAGGTTTTATGTATGAGTTTCCATCATGCTGAACTAAGAGTTTAATAATACAGCTGTCAGAGTAGCTAAAGTTAGCAGAGCTTTAAAAGCTGTCTCTCAACAAAATGGTGTCCTAAATCTTATGAAGGATAGACTAAAGAATGAAAAACAAATTCTAGGGAAACTAATCCATAGATCTTTGGCCCTAGCTATTCACCACATTTTCCTCTAAATTGCTTTTAATAAGTAAAACGTGTGCATGAATGATGGTGAAAAGAAGTTCTGTGGCTGCTACTCAGTTCTGGAAGAAATATTTTCGATTCGTCGAAGCTCCTTAACTGGGATGTTGTAGAGCTGTTGTTCCCTTGAAAGGGTTTTTTTTTTCTCCTTCTCCTCTACTTATTTAGAAATGTTTCCACTTCAGGCGAGAACTTATGACCTCTGCCTGGCATATGCTTAATTTTACTCATATAAGGACTGTAAATGATGTAGCATAAATATTACTGCTTCACTAAACAACTGTGATAAGACAAATTCATCAAGAGATATAAAAAATTAAACAGAGAGAGCAAACAAATTAAAGAGGAAAAATATTTTCCGTAAGTTAATCCTGTTTGTTACCCATAACTAAGCAGGACAAGCCAAATTTTTTCATCTGCTTTTAAAAATAAAACAGGTTCCACATTTCACATTTTGCCAGAATGTATTCTATAGGCAGAACAAGAAGCTATAACTTAATTTCATGTGAGCTTGATTTCAATAAAAACATTAACCTGGTTTTGCTTCCTGCTCTGGTGCGACCAGTGGAGCTGATGTATGGACAACACTTGCAGTGCTGAGGTCTGCAGGGAAGCAGAGTGATTTCTGGTCTGACTCAGCTCTGCTGTGAATCAAGAAAGCGTTATGATTGCTGCTGCTTTACGTAGGCTGTGTACACATAGACTTTAGTGTCTATAGTTTAATGACTGTAAAGTGTAACGTTTACTGAGAGCTACGGCACAGTCCATCCTACCTGGCCAGAAGAAGAGTAAGGTTCATTCTTTCTATCTGAGCACTACTAAAGCTACTTAGAAGCTACATCTTCCCAGGTAAATTAGTGTGAAGGAAAATACAGTACATGAAGTCCTGAATCAAAATTTCTGCGCAGCTTTGTGTGGTATCATCTTGGCTGGGACATGTGGCATAGACATGGAGGTCACATACAGGGTACAGTTACAGACAGTGTCTTCTCCCGCTGCAGCGCACGTACTGACGTACTCGAGTTCAATTACATTGTTCATCATTCAGTGCAATTTCAGTGAGTACAGATGCCTAGAAATAACTAATGAAATAAATAAATAAATAAACCCAGACATATCTGAATTTATATTCTGCTCACATGAGTACCCCTTTTGATGATAGCTGGATGTGCAGATCAGGGTGGTATGGCATTTAGTTTTGTACAAGATTCAGGCAGACAGGATTTCTCAGATTGATTAATTATCGTAATAACTATAAATTCTATCCTCTCTTTCTAAACTGTTACAGCTGTAGTGTTTCTTAGAAAGAGTTTTATTACAGGAGTAAATTTTTTGCTACTTTTTTTTCTAAACTCATATTATTTTGATAAGTAGAAAACATGAGACAAAATAATATTATAGCTTGATGTTCAGTTTTAGCATGCAAAGTCTTGCCATTAAGTTGTTGAAATCACTACAGCACATTTACTTATTAAAAGACATTTCTTAAAAGTGTGAAGTCTAGCAGGATTTTACCTGCTTTTTACTGTTCCTCAATCCAGAAGTTACTATTCACATCAAAGTTAAACTGGAATATACAGGACTCTCATAATTCTTTTTTTTCCTCTCTGCTATTTCTTGCCTACCCACTATCTTCTTTATTTACATTTTCTAAGTAAGGTTTGATATAGATTGATTATTCTCTTGGGAGAGGAGAGCAATACTCCTCCAAAGCACCTCTTCTGAGTCAGTCTGTGGAGGCGAAAGTCATTCTCTCCATGCACTGTAGATAAATTGTATGCTAAGGAGATCAGCCTGTTTAAATATCATCATGTCTTTTTTATTTTACGCGTCTTCATCTCTCCAATTTCAATAAGAAAATTGCTATGTCACACTAGAAAAGAGAAAAAACAAACAAACAGAAGTGTAGGATTACCTCTGCTTTCCAAATCAATAGATATTTTAGATTAAGATTATGGCATTATAACCTCTCAGCTAATATTTAGATTTCCCTTACCAATTGCCACTGTAAGGTACATTTACTACAGTACATTTCTAGAGGGAATTTAAGCAAGACAATTTTAGGTCCCTAGTTCTGCAGAAACTCTTGCCATTCACATTTACCAGTCCCTAAATCAGCAATTAATCTTCCAGCATTGTTCTAAATCAATACAGATCCTTAAATCACTCTTGATTCTTGAACTATCATTTGACAGTGATGATACTGAAATCACTGATCCTTCAAGAATCCTTGTCCCCCATACAGACTGCCAAAACTGCAGCCCCCAACCCAGTCACAGCCCTCAAAACCCCCGTCTACAGTGTCCCACAACCTCTCTACCACCTGCAGCCTTGCTCCTTGGTCCCCACATCCTCTTCTTCCCACTGCCTACCTCGAAGCTGCTTCATGAGGTCCTTCAGCATCCTCTCCTACAGCAGCAGAGCATCTCACATCTAAGGCAGCAGACAGGCCATGGGAGGGCAAAGGAGAAGCCTTTATTGCTCAGGGAAGGTAGAAAAGAGAGTGAATCCAATTCCAGTTGCTGAAGGTTGTCTCACTAAACAGCAGGTATTAGGAGAACTGGATGGGTCTTTGCCAGGACGTAAGCCAGTGGGGTAGGGATAGATCAGGAGAGCTCTCTGTCAGACAGAAACTTCTTATACTGTGAGATCCTGCTCTGGCAAAAATCCCATCCCTGAGGCTAGAACTGAGGAGTCGATAACCCAAATGTCTGTATAGCACCAAGGGTCTTGAGGAGAAGGGCAGTGTACTACAAAAAGACCAGTAACAAATCCTCATGGCAGCTACAGGTGAAATTCATTTGATGCAGGCCAAAGCCCTGGGAGAGAATGGCTTTGACTTCACATGCACACATGAAAATAAAAGGCTTTGCAAAACCCTGAGTAGCACGTCTGTCTCTTGGATGGCAGAACAGTAAGAGATGGAGAGTGAAAGAACAACTTCTGAAGGGCTGCTAGACTTGAATCTACTCGCTAGTCTCTACTTACTTACTTCCTTCCAGAGACAATCAAGTGAACAGGTCCTTGACCCCACATTTTCCATGGCTATGTGGTTATTTTACCCAGAGCTGAGTGGGAGTGAAGGATCTGAGTGGGAAGTGCAGCTCTGGCTCTTGGTCAACAATACCATGTGCTGCTCTACAGCTGAGTCGTACATGGCCAAATCATTACACTGGGGCTAAAAAAATACTGAATAAGAAAAATAAAGCACATCCCTGAATAAGACCTCCCAAGATGAGAATGTCTAGGCTACACTGGAGCCTGCCACAGTGGTAACCCTCAGTTCCAATATTTCATTTTGTTAGCATTTTTCCAATTAGGCTTCTCACTATTTGTTTTGCAACCATTTTTTATCCTTGCTTCCCTCAACTACATGTGCTACCCATCCATCAGTGTTTTGTTTTATCATAATTACTCAATTTTTGCTTTTCTGATATTTAGCCTGAGATACGTATTTCATTTTCTCTTCACACAGCTTAATTTCCTTCCTCTCTAAATATCTAAATTGCTACGTAGAAAATACATTACATCAAATACATGCTGCTATAGAAGCTGAGATAAATTATTTGGCACCTGGTTGATGCTGAGTTGCCAAGTTAGCACTCCAGATATTGTGGAAATGCTGGTAACATTCATCCTTTGCTTGTATGCTATAGAGTTATAGGAAATAAACAGAAATCATACTGAATAGAGAGGCTTACAATTTAGGAAGATGAAATGAAAAAAGAAAATTCAGTGATAAACTTCTGGAACTATTTTCTGAGAACTTTGAACCTCCTCGATCATTTTCTTCAGTACTAGTGTCCTTAATTAAGTCCTCATCAGCTCTGCACTAACTTCAGGGTAAAATTACCATCCTTGATCTTTGCATTGGAATTTCTAAACTCTCCCCTCCAGCAATTTCAATTGTATTTTTCAACTGGCCTTTTCTGTATTTCCTGCTTGTACCGTGCCATTTCTTCTGTCTTTCGCATCTCTGTGTTCAGTTCCTCTTAGAGACACTGTTATTGGGGGTACCTCTGTGTATTAGTCCTAAAGTCAGGTAGTCAAAATAATTACTTTAGTAATAATTTTCCTTGTTCCACTTTTCTGGGAATGGTCATAGGCATAGGCAAAGAATTAGAGGGAAAATGTATAGAATACAGCAAAAGTATATTAACCTGTACTTGACATGGCTTTCTGCCGCAATGGGTATGTTCTTGATGGTTTGTGTTATTTTCTCACATTAATGTATGCTTTTCTTTTTACTTGTTCTTCATAAAGAGTCTAAAAAGATCATAGAATCATAGAATCATAGAATGATGTTTTAGCCATTTAAACCACATTGTGTTGGGCAACTTCCATACCTTTTTATGATAGATATTTACTGAAACTGGTCCATCTGTGGTTGAAACTACATATCAAGTTACTTACCTGAGTGAATATAACATCTGTAGCACAATTAGCTAAAACTTTTTTGCTTTTTTAAGTTCTCCCTAAATTTCCTCTCATTTCAGTCAGAAACTACAGTTTCAGAAGTAACTTGCAGCAACTCAAAATTTGGAATTATCTTATTTCTCAAGTTACTGCTATTTATCACTAACTAGCAGCAGCATTTCAGCATTTCCTTTTCCACCAAAATTATGTAATTGGGATGATTGCAACTGAAATAGGAATGAAGATACAATAAGCAAATACATAGAAAGCATAGAGATAGAGGTAGTGGAAATATTCTTGCCAGTCTTGTAAGAACTAGTTCTTTCTATATTTGTATTGTCTTGGGTGGGACATGAAATTTATATTTTACATTTGCTGTTTTTCCCAAGCAGCACTCTGAAACCTTGACGTCATTGGTCTTGATTGCTTGAATGAATGATAGCATTAATAATTCCTTTGGGCTTTTCCTGGACTGTTTTCTGTATGCATTTGCCTTGGTTTTGTTTGCTTAATTCTTGCTGTTCTCATTTTATCTTTAATTAGTTCAGTGTTCCTCTTTCCAGTCCAAGTTGCACAATAACTTTTGAAGTAGCAAAGAAATAAGTCAGGAGGGAATAATTCCATTCTTGAGGAAATGATGAAATTTAGATTTTTCTTTCCATTAGGAAATGGAATTAAAATGACCTATAAAACATTCTTTCAAAAGCATCATTAAAAACATTTGGGGGAACCATATTGCTTTGTTACAAGAAAGTCTAAATATTTTACAATTAAAAAACGTTAAAAACATGATCTGTATTTAAATAGAAGTTATTTTACAAGTGACTTTGGGAATAAATTAATAAAAACTTCCATAAATGTCAAAATGGGACAATTCTCTGCACAAAAAAAATGCGCTAAATTTTCCAGTATTTTCCACTCTTTTATTTTCCTTTTCTTCTAATTTGGTCAAGATTCAGTACTCTCCACCTCAGGGTAACTGTCGTGAAATATACAGCAGCTGTCTCAAAAAAGGAACACTACAACTTCCTTCTCTTACAGAAACTCTTCTCCTTTCCCTCTGCTGCCCTCTCACCAACTGGGAGGACATTTAATATCTTTGTTTCTATTCTGCATCCCTAAAGTCTTCTAAGCAGCACTGAATAACACTGTTCTCTATTCTCAAGTTTCTGACGGCCCCTGTCCAGGTAACTCCTCTTTATGTCTCACATTAACCCGCAGAGCTCTGACTCTCCATCGCTCGTTGTTGACTTTCTTGTCCACCTTTGAATTGGCAATGTCTGTTATGGCTTCTTCACAGCCAAAATGCAGAACCGTCCGCATCTAGAAGGGCTACTGGCCATGCTTTAGGCACCTTCATTCTGACATGTGGTTTCCCTGGCTCTAGCTGATCTTTTTATGCACTCCCTTTCCATAATTTTCATGTTTCCTCCTTCAGTCAGGGCTTCAATACATCTGATGGTCTTTGACACATTTTATTCTCTCCCTAGACTAATTTCTGTGAATATAAATTCAATTGCTATCCTGATACTGACTCACCCTACATAGAACCCTTCTATCCAAATAGAGACGTCAATCTTTTTTGGTTTGTCTCCCAATTTCTGTCAGTTCAGCACATCCAGAACAGGTGTCTTATATTTTCTTTTCCAAATTTTCTCTGCTACTTTGCTTTTTGCTAATCACTACCCTGTTTGCTATACCTGTTTATAATTAGGTATTGACTTTGATTCACTATGCATGTGAAGGCCTACAGAAGTTTATAACTAAGTCTTCCTGATACCTTTCAACTAGGAATAGTAAGGATACATCTACCAAGACACAAACATTCATCTAGTAATTCATTTCTTGCACTTTGATTTCTGCAACATCCTGAAATTGAGACTGAACTAGAAAGCTTAAGAAGAATTAGACTGGATAAGCAGGTAGAAATGGAACTGGAACAAAGCACCCAAGGGGACAAGGCACATAGAGGTATAATTTATCAAAGGTCAGGGAAGAAGCAAATAATCTGTACTTGTTACAGTGCATACTCTCTGGAGTTTGATCCGTAACCCATGATTCCTAATTGTCAGTATTTTGTCTGCCATTAAACACCAATTTGGTCTTTTGGTGATACGCTACTGTTTTACCAGTTACTTTAAGTTTGCAAGTGGCAGAAATTTACATGAATCTAAAGACTATCACTCTGCTGATGAAATATGTGACATTCAGAGCTACTATAAGATGACACTTTTATTTTTACAGTCTGCCTAGGAATCACCAGAAGTAAGTTTTTCTACAGAGAAAATTTAAGCCAGGAGGCATGTATCTCTTCAGGGAAATGGATAAAGCAGAAAAGCAGATGAGTTCTTTACTCATGGATGAAACACCAGGTGAAAGCACACTTATCTTAACCCTTTAACCCCTCTTCAACCACACCTGATTCCACTTGTACAAAGATTTTGCAAAGCATCCTTCAAGGAAAACAAATTAAAGAAAAATCCATAATACGTCCATTTTGTTCAGTATGCATTAAATACTTGCTCTGGGGTTGAATTGGGGGGTTTTATAATTAAGGTGACTGTCACCTATCATATTTCTACTTCGTATCTTGCAGATGTTGTGAGTGATCTCTATACTGTACCAATTAGAAATGGAAAAAATGCACTTACTCTAAAGTTCCTCTGCCTGGAGTCTGAATTGCAGAACGTGCTTAGCATGCGTGATTTCCCACTCATGCAAATGGAAGTTGTGCTTCATGTTGAAAAATTATGGATACTTCCTGCTTAAAGGAAAAGTATTTGGGTCAATTATGTTTCAGGTTGAGCATCCAAGTCAATTTTGATGGCTGTAGCTTAGCTATCTTCCATTTACATGTAGAACAGCAACAGCACACTGTCATCTCAAAAGGATCTTGAAAAGATTCGTTCACTAATCCATACTTGATGGTGCCTGGAGTGAGTGAGTGAGGCCCAACTGAAAGCTTGCAAACAAGATCCGGTCCTAGCTACTACTGACATGTTAACTTCAAAACAGCTGAGGGTCTTCAGAGCAGGCTGTGATCCCCACAGCTCCCAAGGCTTGAACACCACGATCCTTGAGTGATGTTTGCCAAGGACAGAGTCAATTAATAATTATGTCTTCAAAATACAATTTGAAAGTGAAGTAAAGTAAGCTCTAGAAATGATGGAGTGAACCTGAAAATATTATATAACTGGTCATTAAATGAACATTACCAATTCTGTGCACAGGAGGAGGCAGATGTTCTGTGGAAAAAACGGCAAGTGAACATGTCCTAATGCATATGTGAAAGGAAATTAATCATGGGTGATCACGCATCCTTTAGTACGACACTTTTTAGCTGGCAAGTGTTTGACCCTACAGTTATAGTAGTGTTATTCTAATGTAGGTATGTATGTGTAATTGGACTAATTAATATTCTGCACATACTTGCATACCATTGATTTCTGACTGGTTCTTCTCAGCTGTTCTCACTAGTCCCCAGTACCCAATAATATCTTTTGCTGCAGTCATGCTGATTGCTTAGCCTAGCTCTTAGTGAATAAAACCTGTAATATAATCAGTGCAGAGGAAGTATAGCACATTGCAAGTAGTCAGCACAGTCAGCTCAGATCACTTTGTGTGCATTAGAAAGAAAAATTAAGCTCAAAGGCTCTGTTGCAGCTCAGAATCTGTGAGGCACGACACGCCTTTCCCAGTGCTTTCTAGTGACACCTTTTGGTAATAAGTCCATGGTCTGGAATCTGACTGAATGCACAGACTAGTTCCTATTTCTTTTGTGTGGGCAAATTTTCCCAGTAATGTATCCATTTCCACCCCCCTTTAATGACTGCTGAAGAAAACAGAATAGAAAAGAGAAAAGTCAATGTATAATTTAAATAAAAGTTGAACAGAGTACATGTAGCAGTGCAAAGTGTAAATAATCAGGATAAACTCTGAAAGTAAACCCTTGTAGGATTAATGATCTCGTATCCTAACTAGGAGACAAATCCTCAGCTGGCTTACTTGGTGCAATCATGTCACTGGATATTACTGGAACTGTACTCACCAGCACTGTGACTTTGGCACAGCGAGCAAGTATCCCAGAGTCCTGAAGTAGTGGAGAAGGGAAATGGTTGATCCTGTCATCTTTCCATTTCTGTTTTCTTTTAATTTGAAACACTGATGCTAAAGTTTTATTTTACAAAGTTTTATAACCAGATCAATATGAACCGCTAAGGAAAACACACATCCTCATTTGGCCACCTTAAACGTGGTATACCAGTGCCGTTGAAAGTAAACATGGAGAAAAGAACTCCCACCTTTTTTTTTTTCTGTTTGTCTCCAGAAACTTTCCCTTCCTGCTCTCTTTTGATGCAAATCACTTAAAACAAAGCCCATAGTCCATTTTTTTCCAGTGAGGGAGAATTTATAGGACACATTACTGTAGCACTCCCTCTCTTGTTATGGCCACCCAGCATCACCAGCATCAGGCAAATTCCATGGTGCAAGAAGCTCTGGAACCAGAGTAGACACTGTGTTGCAGGACTCCCTACTTAGCACATGAACTATTTCTCATACTTTCCCAAAACTTCTGTTCTAAAGGAGTGCCTGCAGCTACAGGTTCCATATTTTATTATGCAAATTGCTTCCAAAATGCATCATCATGCATGGTTAAACAGAAAGAAAGAAGGATCAGAGAGTGGATAGGCAAGTGGCTTAAGGCTGAAGGCATAATGCACCATTTACATCCGGCAAAGGTTGAACAGGAAAGTTATCTTTAGTTTTAAGACTGGAAATTTCAGAAAAATTTAGGTGATGACATGCCCAAGGTCCACTGAAATATATGTCCTCAGGAGGCACACTGTGACAGTGAGCACACTGAAAAATGAGGCTTGAAGTAAAATGGTCCAAAGTCAGTTTTCAAGAAAAATAGTCAGTATAGCAATACTGCAATAAAATCACTGCTGTGACATATATCAGTGAGTCTTCTGTATGTCTTATTTTGTAAGACATACACCTATCTTTCAGTTGTACTGTGATTGCGGTAGTTTCATTCTCTTAACCTTGGTAGACAGGACACAATGGTTTGGAAGAAGGAGCACTGGATTAATGTTTTAGTATGTATTACTCATTTACATATTTTTTTACTTTTTCTGTCTCTTGATTCATAAATATTTTTAAACCTGGGAAGGACTATTGTGATCATCTAGGTGGATTTCTTGCAGAACATGGACTATAAAACCAGTAATTCACGTATCAAATCAACAAATCCTCTCTGAGCTACAAGACATCTTTCAGAGCAAGTATTTTGCCATATTCTTTCTCCTTCTTACCTTTACCTGTTCCTTTGCCTCCCTTTCTTGTTCCTCTGGAAAAAAAAATCTATTTTCATCCTATAGCTCCTAGCAACACTTTTTTTTAAGTCACACATAATAACTAAATGCAGCTTATTAGATACTGAGCATGACAGTCATAGATACATTTATTTTTTGAGCACCTGCTCTCTACCAACTCTGACCACTGATTGGCATGACAGTTATAATCTTGTGTCTGCATTTTACGTAAAGACATATAGCTTGTCATATGTACAGAGACAGAGCATGCAGAAAGGCAAGTGTAGATTTATCATGACCTGGCTTGAATAGTTGTTCTATGTGCTCTTGTTACTGCCACAGAAATCTTGCCAAGGGAGGAAACCCTAAGGAGATAATGTTACAGATGTCTTCATTCACCTTTCTGACTGGGTCCTCATTTTTGTGTGCAGACATGCAGGGGAGGCAGGAAACCTGATTGAGATAAGACCAGAACTTCATCGGAATCATGAAAATTGATCTAACCCTATGTTTTCTTGCGTGTGAGCACCTTTAAGGCACCAGCAGCACCCAGCCTCTAAGGAGAGGTTTAATCAGGACACAGAAATAGTGATCTAGAAGCACATTTATATTTAGATAGAGAAGTGACAGATCTACTATGAAGGTGAGAATAAACCAAATTGTTAGAGAACAAACCTGCTCATAGTGTTCCTGGTGGGAAGTTGAGGAGACCCTTCAATTCTGCATTTTAATGCAGCCATTTCCCAGAGCCTTCCTCAAACCCATCTGGTCTCCTCTATGTCTTGAGGAATGTCTCCTTCCTTTCTTCCCCCCAAGGTCTAGCTGTGAACTATCCTTTACAGCACACAAGCCCCATCATTCCATTCTGAAACTGCCACAGCGGAATCCCAGTCTGCTCCAAGTTCCTGAAGAGTCAGCACCCCAGCTTCAGCCTCTGGACTTGCTCTGAGGAGTGTCCAGATCTACTGCTCCTTCCAAAACATTCTGCTGAACCCAAGAGCCAGGAATTGAGACTGCCACAGCATCTTATCAAAATGTGCAAGATATGCTTCTACATTAAGCACTGAAAAACAAACCAAATACTCTGGAGGGAGCACAGCAACAGCCCTGTGATCCCTAAAGAAAATCATATAGAAAGCTACTGTCCTTCCCTTGAAAGAGAATTGCTCCATGTCCCCTTATCTTTGGGGCAACAGGCTCGACAGAGAATACCTCAGACTACTGAACAAAATATACCGTAATACAAGCTAGTACTCCAACAGAACTGCTGTATTTACTGCATGCACTATATATGTGCATATATATTTATATAAATAGTATATATATATGTACCATACTTGCTGTATGTACTACATTTTAATTTACTATATGGAATTAATATTTAATTAAGTATGTTGTTGCATCCTATGTCCAATCAATTCTGGTCTTTCCCTTTTATGTGTCAAATGGTGTTTATAAAACCCTATGAATGCTCTGTGACAAATGCAACAAGAATTACAGCTGCTTTCAAATATAGCTGCTCTCAATAAAGTGTATTGAGTTACACCTTTCCTCTGACTGTTAGAGCACTGCAGTGTGGCAAAGAGGAAAATGCAAAATTTATCCATGAAAACCAGATTTTATACCAGCAGAAGAAATGATGATAATGTGCACAATTAATATAAAGATACCTCTCACACATTTGTCTCAAGATATTACACACAGGAAGACTTTATGATCCAACCTTGCATAACATCTAAAAATGGCACAATCAGTGCATATGGAAAATGCTGCTACTGAGTTTACTGTAAGCTGGGCATGCTGAAATGCATAACTTGAGTGATTCAAGAAACGGCTGTAAATGGTTTCTATCTTTTCTTCATAAGCAACTTTTAATAACTTTTCTTAGCATTTTATTTCACTACTCTGTGCTTATTGAGAATTTTCATTAGAGGATCTCAAAGCTCTGAGACCTGAGCATGTCTAAGTGAGGAAAATTACACTGATTTTCTAGAAACTAAAACTGAGACTGAGTTAATGACCAAATCAGTGAAAAAGCAGGAAGTCTAACCCACTGGACATCTTTGCTGGGCTAAGTGGCTGTTAAAATTAGATAACTGTCTCCCTGGAATTATTTTAAGGGGCTTGCTCCATTAAAAACTTTCCTCATCTGAGTTATCCCTCTCTAAAGAGCTTTCTAAAATGCAGTCCAAGTCAGCTTAGATAAAGGATGTTGGTTTTAGAAGGAAAGAACTTAGGGAACTCATATTTAGGTGTTATTTCAGCGAGCTTTAGAAGTACTATTATACCACCCAAAACAGAATTCTAGAATTAGGAACTAGCGCAGTGTTCATTGAAGCCAGTGGAGATGCATTTAATAAGTGCTGGATCTGGCCTCTACAGAACCAAGTGCAACTTGCTACATGACAGGTATACTGCCTTGTGAGCTACCACTTTATTTCAAATATGAAACAAGAAATTTTATTAAGATTAGGCCTCATTTATTATTGCATTCATCTTGCTTATAACGTTGGATTTTAACAGCAAGATTCTCAGGTTAAAGACTAAATTTAAACTTAGTCCATCCTTTTTTCACCGAATTGGTCCTTAAAATAGTCAGGTAATAGAGAAAATCAGGGATAAGGTGCTGAAGAATGCTGCATATATCCTGTACAAAAACAAAATTTCTGTGTGTTAACGTAATTGTGCAGCACATCTACAGTTCTGCGTTTTATGGACATATTTAAAAGCAAAATGAAAGAAAGAACATTGCCTTTCTGCAACTGAAAGAGAAATGCATTTTACTTTTTACACACTATAAGACAGTTAATGATTCCAGAAACTTAATGCTTCTGCTAAACCCAGTACACCATTATGGTACACCCAGAGTTCCCTGACTTCTGTATTTTTTCAGCACCGAATACCACAGGCTCTTTAAAGGGGGTTGGAGATTTAAAAGCTTATTGGCATGGAGATCTTATTAAGCCTCCAAACCTGTGTGGGTGTGTTAACCCATGATGCAGGGCCTCTATGAACTGTGCAGGATCAGATGCTGCTAATCACTGCATCCACTGGCAGGGACAGAAGCTTACATTTGTGAGCACTTTTAGAGCAGAACGTGTATACTCCTTTGGTATAACCAGGGTATTGCATTGTTTATACCTCGTACGTAGGCACAAGCTTATGTTATATTGCATTCATTTGGGGGAGTGGGGAGTTGGAATTTGAAAGTTTTTCACCCAGGCTGTTTCTTCTATGTCACTCTGTCACACTCGGTACCCTGCTTGTTTCCCCTCTACCTTCACAAGCAAAGACAGCCACTGTTTCCTCCGTTGCTGTACCTGCCAGGGAGACGGTAGGAGAAGTATGGTAGCTCTGCATGGAAAGTTGCAACCTCTGGCAATGTTGTAAGGCCACAATTTGAATGCTGGTTTTATGGACCTGATCCTGAATATGAAAACAAAAGCCTAGGTTTGGGCATCTAGATCATTAATAACTTTGCTCTAGGTTTTTGATTCCCTATGCAGTGTGGTGGACAGCATGGCAGCTTGAGAAATCGTATTGACATCATGCAACTGAGAAAAAAGCAGTGCCTAACGAAGTCTGAAATGCCACCCATTTGCAGATCTAAAAGTTGAAGTCAAGTTCAAGTTGACAGCTCCAAGCACTGGGAACAAACACTCTGTGCAGACAAGCAGTTGTCCTAGGCAGTTATGAAACAAGGTGAACTTAAATTAAAACAACAACAACAACCAGCCAGTGAAAGTGGTTCTACTGCCATTATCCTCCACACAGGGCTTAGAAAACTCATCCAGGAAAGGGGATCCCACAGTCTAGCTCTCATCTTCTTCTGAGGAAAAGCACCGGCAGGCCCCTCAAGGCACCTAGCTGCCTTCCTGGATTTGTGGACGCAGTTGGTCAGAAAAGGGGATGCCGTTCCCTGGCCATGCAGAACTATAAGCTCATGGACACTCCTCAGGGCAATCAGAACTGCCTATTTGGTTTAGAAACCTCCATGGTTATGAGGACTTGAGGAGCATGGATTGGCATTTTGGATTTAGGACCAAAAGCTGTCTAGGTGCTGTCTGAGGGGCTAACGTCCACTGGGGTGTTTGGTGAAGCAATTCCAGTTCAGCAGTCCTAAAGTAAAGCGCTTCGTGGTGCATGAAACAAGTTCAAGACATTTCAGTTGTAATTTCATTGTCTTTACAATAAATACAAAGTTTTTGGTCCTTGCCCAGCTCTCCTCTACTTTGGATCATTGTTCATAGACATTTTGTCCAAGTAACCCTTCAGCAGTCTCCTGTCTCATATTTATTAAACTTCTTTAAATAAGATGGATAGTAACATTAAATAGTTACTTGGACTTTCCTGTGTGCTACAGAACTACAACCTTATTCAACTCCCGTCTCACCTTGATTTAGAATTTTTTCATGTGTATTTGTGTGGTTGCATGTGTATTCTACATCAAATTTAATAAGAGAACTATGTAGCTTGAAAATGACACTACTGACATCCCTGAAGTTCTTTATCACCTTTTTATCACCTTTTTGGGTGACAGAGCACTGGCACAGGCTGCCCAGGGAGGTTGTGGAGTCTCCTTCTCTGGAGATATTCAAAACCCGCCTGGATGCATTCCTGTGCAACCTGCTCTAGGCTAACCTGCTTTAGCAGGGGGGTTGGACTAGATGATCTCTAGAGGTCCCTTCCAACCCCTACCATTCTATGATTCTATGATTCTATGATTTTAAAATTTCTGAACTATTCCCTGAAGCCTACTATTTCTCAAGAGTCTGAAATTTTAACATTGCTTTTAATCAAGCAATAGGACTTCATTATTCCACAGAATTGTAACTGTTTTCACTAAGACAGGTTCTTTGCAGGATAGTAATATTCAGACTCCACAGTTTAAATCTCTAGTTTACCAACTGTTTGACAAAAAAATTTCTAAATGTATTTCTATGGAGACCTAGTAGAAAGAAAACACAATTTATAATGCTGGTAAATGCAGACCTTTAGTTTTCAGTTCTTTCAATATTAAATGTTATTTTATTTTTATCTGACACTCATTTCCTCATATACAATGGAAATGTATGTGTGAAAAATTGTAGACAACAAGAAGATGACCCAACCAAAGAGATGTTCGCGTATGTTTTTCAAAGAAGTCAGGGACATAGAGAGAAGTGTAGAAACATCTGGGCTGCTCTGACTGGCAGAAAAAAAAGCATTGCAATTTAATTACATCATCCTGGTTTATTGACTCTTTGGCTATGCTGAATACCAATAATTCTTTTTCATTAACTTTTCCTCTTAAGTCACCCTGAACTTCTATTTCCTTTTTTTTTTCTTTTTTTCTTCCCCAGAGGGCTCTATAAATCCCTCCTATAAAGGAGAGATCTGTCAGTAGCGTGATCTCTACCCAGCACGCTTGTGCAAAGAGAATCTGGGCTATATGCCTGTGCGCCATCAGCAATAAAAATGTTTATACTCCAGACCTATTTGTTCAGAATCTTCCATCAAAGTACATCCATTCTTTAGTGTTTATTTGAGGGCAGAAAACACAGAGAGTAAAAAACTAAACGTAATGTTTTCCCTAAAGAGAACAGTAATCTAAGGACCTTTCCCCTCTTGTTTGGTCCATTGCCAACCCCCTTGATTTCCTTTATCTCTTGAACTGATCCACCCGATCATTCTTACTTGGGACAGAGGTCAACAGGCCCACATGAAGTTTGTTTCAGTTCTACTTAAAGAGCTAACTACACACTCGGATTGATTAAGCAAATGGTATACAAAGTATACATTTACCAGTCTTCCTGTATCCACATGTGGAATGTTTCACTGTGTAGTAGGCTACAATATTTTTTTTTTAATTTGTGGCATACTTCTGCTATGGATGTGAGATTCGTAACTCAATGTCCCTGGCGTGACGCAAAAGGGGAATTCCCTCTGCAGGGCTTGCCGGCTGCGTGTCCTGGGGTCTGACTCTCTGTTCTCAGCAGATCTCTGAGTCAAACCAGCAGATGTCACATAAATGTTGCACTCCGTTTTGCATTTTCAGTGAAAAGTGTTCCTCTTTCTGTGTATTGGGTTAGTATGTATTTGATTCACTTTTATATTCCAAATTTGTTCAGTTCTTTATTGTTTGATGTAAGTAATAGCAATCTTAAAAAAAAAATCTTGTCTCATAGGGGGCATAGAAGGGGAAAACTTTTCCCACCCCAAAAAAAGTCATTTATTTTGTTACAGAAATCTGTCACGGTTTAAAGCTGGGCTGGCTGTTAAGCGAACGACAGATGCTCTTTGTTAACCACCTCCCTCCTCAAA